>JAYDZG010000015.1:23392953-23403450 GCA_034509265.1 Microcambeva bendego | reverse complement strand
TATCTTATAATTGATTGTATACAATTGTTTGTAAATGTTGTATCTTAAACATTTAACATGAAAGACATACTTGTGGCAATAGCATGTATTTACTAGCAGTGTTGGGTCAAACATCCAGAGTCCTAAATGATCCTAACTGGTCTCATATATTCTTACAGACCTACTTTTAAATATGATGAATCATGAACACATAAAGGAAATAGCAGATTGAAATGGCAACAGAAGGAAGGAAGAATGAAGGAAGGCACATGAAGGAAGACCTCTACTCCATACTTTTTTTACTCTTTAACATTTATTTATTTAGAATATGTAATCAGCAAAAATGTTTTGGTTGAGTGTAGCCACTGCTGCTTTCACAACATCGTTATCATATAAAAAATCTGTTGAAAGTGTTTGAGCAGTCCAAAAATGTTGAAACCAGATGGTGTTAAATGCGGACTATAAGATACAAACATTTACTATTCCTCCACTCTCACTGGTTCCAACCAAAATATATAAGTTAGGAATCGTACTAAACTCATTTCATTTGAAATACACTCCCCTCCAAAAGTATTGGAACAATGAGGCCAATTTCCTTATTTTATCCACAGACAAAAATATTTGGGTTTGGCATTAAAAGATTTCAGCTTTTATTTCCAGTTATTTACATCTGGATCTGATACACAGTTCAGAAGCACCTTTTGTCTGAACCTACACATTTTACTTGTGAGCTTTTATCTCATAAAAGATCTTTTAAAGTCAAACCCAAATGTTTTCAGTTTTAATAGATAGGCCTCAATGTTCCAATACTTTTGGAGGGGAGTGCAAGTGGCAATATCGAAAAAAAATACATTTGTTACTGGAACACTTGGGATAATATTCTACAAAATAAGGTAACTCTTTTCTGTACACAATTGCATTGTGTGACCATTCATGGCTGAACCCCAACACAGTAATCAGTAAATCTATTTAAATCCTGTGGCTTTACAGAAATGTGTTACAACAAACGTACCATCCTGCTAGGGTTTCTTTTATCCAAAAGCTCTATAATTTCCCAGCTTAGTAAAGGGTTCAGGAAGCATGATTTCACTTCCTGTTTATGAGTCTCCCACTGGCTCAGTATTGTCTGTGAGAATGTGGTAGGACTTCTAGGATACCCTCACATCTGGCAGCTGTATTGACTAGTAGACATTTAAATCTTTAGGAAGTCCCAGAACAAAACTTAATCATCTCTATGAAAAGCTATTTTTAATTATAAGTCTATTATATCTTGGATGCTGGTAACTAAATTGGTACAATTTGGGCTATAAATTGGAAGACTGTCAATTGTCCAAATCCACAGGTTCCAGTCAGGACCTTAAGCAAGGCCCTTATCCCCTTCTGCTTCAAGGGTGCCGCATAGTGGCTGACGAAAATGCATGTGTATTTAAATGTAAGTATTATTTTATCAAACTGAAGTATTGACTGGAAATTCTACTATAACACTCACCTATAGAGTGACAGCTGCTTTTAGAAATATTGTGGAACGTTTGGTTTCCCCCCACCAGCTTTCCCCTATCTGCACACGGTCTTGTTTTATGTGGTTGTGCTTTCAATGTCTGTTGGCACGTTTAGCTCTGCAGGGGCTATGTCAAATACATTGTGGTTGGCATATATTTCTCTTCATGAAGGGGAAACTATCTCTAACACTTAGTCAGCTGTTGCTAAATATACACGTTACTCTATTTTTTGTGTATAAATCTTTGTGATACAATGTAAAAAACTTATAGAGTCTTCTGAGGTTATAGTTAAGGCACATTCCTCATAACATTCACATTTTTTCTCTTCAGTGTAACATGAAATATATTTGTTCATGATCATTACCTTTAGTTGTGGCTGCGGACACATAATTCACTCAACTGTGCTCTTAAGATTGTTTACCGCTTTCAGGTTTTGTATCCTTTACCAGATCTTTTGTCTGATTTGACTGTTGATTTGTTTTTCATGCTCAGTTGACTTAAATCTGAATAGTTTTGTGGACGGTCTTTACAGATAAACCTCACAAACAGATTTACTCACAATTAACTCTTGTTAAGTATAATTGCTTACACTTGTTGAGACTATAAACAAAACTTTGTCAGCTGACAAGGTGTTGCATAAGTGCTAAGCTATTGCGTAGGGTGTGTATTCTTTTTCTCACTATGTTTAATTTAAATGCATGATTGGTTTATTACATTATCTGCATTAATAGATGATCGATCACTTATCCAGGGTTTAGTAGGAGGTCCTAGTGTAATTAAAAGTTTTCATGTGTTACATATTATTTGCATTGTATGGTCTTGGTTACTGTAGTGGTTCCAAGACATTCAGCATTTTTTTGCATATTCATATTTATTTTAGTATGCTACCCTAGTATATGGGTGGCACGGTGGCTTAGTGGGTAGCACTGCAAGAAGGTCCCACAGTCCAAAGACATGCTACCAGGTTGATAGGAGACACTGAATTGTCCTGTAGGTACCTGCGATGGACTGGTGCCTCATCCAGGGTGTTACCATGTGCCTTGCACCCGTTGAAGAGCTGGGATAGGCTCCTTCCTGACCCTAATTAGGATAAGGGGTTAAAGAAAATGAACTTAACAGAACTGAACCCTAGTCTATTTCTGCTGTCTTAGGTACCACAGGAATAATATGGCTTATGGCTTTATCGTGTTATCTCAGATCCTTTCTGTTTTTGTATTATCACTGAGTGGGTACTTATTTTTTATAATAATGTCAGTCAAATGGTGTTATTGTACAACATTGTGCTATTTTCAACGGTTTTGAAAGAAAAGTCAACATGTATGTAATTTTTGGATCTGTCTTGGAACGCCTTAGGTAACAGAACAAATAAGATGACATATGACACCTGTATGACACCAGAAAAAACATTTATTTTATCCCATCTAATCTACACTTAAATCTCCATAATGACTGTCACACTTTGATCATTTCAAAACCTAAGATCCATTATTTAAAAATGTATTCAGATACAGTATCTTGCTATGGAAATCACAATCATTATCATGTGCATCCTATTAGCTTCTCTTATACTTGAGATGTGTTTAGTCCACCTGTTATAATTTGGTTGATTGGACAAATTTTAATTTAAAATAATAATTTAATTAATTCTTAATTTAATTAGCACAACTAAGGTCAGTGAATGGTTTAAGTCCATTCACAGGTTGTCACCGTTGAGCCCTTGAGCAAGGCACAACCTTCAATTGCTTACATGATATACTGTCACAGTATTGTAATAAAAACATCTGCTTAATGCAGAAAATGTGATCAAGAATATAAAATTTTATATAAAAAAATAGATCAATAGATCAATTTTATATTCTTGATCTATTATATAAAAAAAATAGATCAAGAATATAAAATATAAAAGAATATAAAATTTTGTCTTTGAATGTTCACAAGACAACAGTGGCCTAAACAAATTTACAATAGAAGCTTGGCACAACCTTGAACTTTCTTCCTGATTGCCTTGCCAAATTGAACATCCGGGAAAATGGGCCTTGGTCAGGAAGATAAGAAAAAAAACTGAATGGTCACTCTAAATAAGCTTTAAAAATCCTGTGGTGAGATTAGACAAACTAGTGAATGCACTATCTGTTAGCATTCCTAGAATCAGGCTTTCATGATGGCCATATGGAAGCAACTGCTTTTAAATGTGCATCAGCATCCGGTGAAAACCAGTATTATGGTCAATTACAGGCCATTGGTAACGCAGGAGCTGCGATACTGAACAAGCAATTGGAAGTTTGCTGGTTTAAGCCGATTCACTGCCAGGTTGCCACTTTAGGGGCCTTGTATAAATCCACAAAACAATAAAGTGTGCAAAGCATTCATGAATCATTCTTTTATGGCAGAGTGACAGGACATAAGCTACTGTTGAGTATGAGGCATGTCATAACAAAGTTGAAGTTTGCTAAATGGAATGAATGTACTCATGTTTGATCAGACGGAATTGAACGGTATGGATGAGACATCAAGTTTTTCTGGGGGAAAACATTAACTAGTGAATACCATCCCAGTCTAACATGGGGGTGCTTCACAGTGACTGTTCAAAGAATAATAGAAAAATGTGACCATTTTAAAGAAACAAACAGCCCAGGCAAATGTTGACTGAAGTTACAGTTTATCTTTCAACATGACAATGACCTGAAGCATTATGTTAAACGATTGTAGTAGCTTGAGGGCAAGGCTTTAAAATGTCTTGAGTCTTCTAGTCAAAGCCTAGACATGAGACCCCATCAGAAAACTGTGAAGATACCCGAAGATGGCAGTTCACAGACATTTACTATCTAATCTGGTGGTGCTTAAGAGGATCTGCCATGAAGCCAAGAGGACTTGCAGCTGTCACTGCTACCAAAGAAGTATCAATAGATAAATGGTGTGTATTTTGTGAATCTTTTGTTTTTTTTTGGTTTTAGATCCCATGCTGAGCTTAAAACCTAATGCTAGTCTGTATGATCTTCAGTTGGGTTATAACATGATGAAACCACTGGGAACTCAATAACAACACGTAATTTGCCACAGGGTATTTCTGCCTTGCGTCTTTCCTGGAGAGGCAAAACCGTACAGGATAAAGCAATTGGTGATGCTGAATTCTTGTTTCCCTTAGTGTAAGTAACAATAACCATTACTGTCTTCTCAAGGGATGGCTCTGATTGAATGGATGGGCAGGATTTATAGTTTGTGTACTTTTATGTATTATTACAACGCTGACCCACAATTTCTCATGTCCACATGACATTTTACTATTGGGAACTGTTGTTTCTAATTAACTATGTGCTATTGTAGTATTAAATTACTCTCAGTAGGTCTTATAGTGGCCACATACTGTTATTCTTTTTCAACAATATTATTTGACACAACATTTGTAAAAGAGAATTTAGTCTATAAACTTAACACAAATAAAATTAAACATTACCTTCTACCAGAATCAGGTTAGACATGATAACCCATACAACACTTGTTCATGTCATTTTTAAATGTTGAGGAACTAAACAACTGATCATTTCCCATTTAACATTAAGGGAAAGCAAAACAATCGTTCCTCTTTCATTAACACATTGGGTATGAAACAAAAATATTTTTAGACTATTCTGGACATTCTCTAGTTTCATGTGTATTAGTCACGCAATCATACAAAACAACATATTTAATAACCATAGGCATACATTTTGCATGCAGTATGAAGCCTCGAGAATTATTCTGACTCATATAAATAGATTGACAATAACATATATATATATATATATACAAAGTAAAGAACCTTGTGAATGTGTACTATGTGTGTTAAAAGTACACATTGGTTTGCTTTATTTTTTTGAAAACCAATAAAAATTGAACCTAAATAAAAATAAACCCAAGAATTTCTATTTTTGTTTTTGTACAATGGGTGTGCGTAACCATTTTTGTTTTTATTAATTTAAAATGGTCTAATATCAATCAGTCCAACTGTGTTATTGCATTAAGTCATAGTGCACATAAGTCTAATGGGTTTGAAAGGAGAGTCAATACAGGTTCAGGGAACATTTGGGTAGTGCCTAAGGGTATAGCATAAATCAGAGATGATGTATGAAACATATGTCTGTTAAACTCTCACCAACCTTCAAATGCATTTTAAAATGTGCACATTTCAAATCAGACTCTTAAATCAATACTTAAATCAACAAAGGTGATTATACATAAGGACCTGGTTTAAAAAAATAAACCTGATTTTGAATCCTTCAGGTACATTCGGGAAGGTAAGGCAGTGAGGCAGAAGTAGCTGTCTGACTCAGAGCTTGATACACACCTTGTAGGCACTGCTGTTGTTTCCAAAAGACATTTACCATGTGGTAAGCAATTTTAAGTTTAGCATTTGGATTGATTGATAAGCAGCTATTATCAGAAGCAGTACTCAACAGAGACCAAGTTTAATACAGTTTATTGGCAATAAGGTAATAGTAATGCATATTAAATAACTTTTTAAAGTATTCATACATTCATACATCAACATTAACAAATATCTGCATTATAGAACAGAAGTACATTATGTAGCTTTAAATGATGTAAGTACTGTATGAGGTTCTTCTTAGAAGCTATTTTTAGTTTTAGTTTCAGGTATTTTTTATTATGTATGATTATGTATTAAGTATTATGCTAGACACGACATAATGGTACAAGTTCACATTTCTTTTACTGTTGTATACCTCAAGTGTTGTAATGTGTCATATGCTACATGCATGGCAGCATTTTATTTAAACATGCAGCATTATGAAAATCTAATTAATCATCACACCCCTCATCAACAACTCTCTGACATCAGGTGTTGCTTTCAATAAGGCACAGATCATCCCCCTTCTTAAGAAACGTACACTAGACACAACAGACATTAACAATTACAGACCAGTCTCACTTCTCTCTTTTCTATCTAAAATTCTTGAACGTGCTGTTTACAATCAACTGTCTTTCTTTCTAAATCAAAATGACCTCAAATATTTGTATCAGTCCGGCTTCCAGGCAGCACAATCCACAAAAACAGCACTTGTGGATGTTACTGTTAAGCTTTATGCAGCCAAAGCATCTTGACTGTCATCAGTTCTCATTCGTCTTGACCTTACTGCATCCTTTGACACAGCGAATCACAGCATTCTCATGTCTACTCTCTCCTACATTTAAGTTACTGGTTCAGCATGGCAATGGATGGCCTCCTACCTGAGCGTTCCTAACAAGTATCATGGAGAGGGACCCTCCTTCTACACTCTCAACTGGTATTCATCAGGGCTTGGTACTTGGTTTACTTTATCTTTTATAGTTATTTCTTCATCAAGTTATATGCATGTTTTGTATTTTAGCTGCCACTAAATTGCTATTTTGAAATATATTTAAGCATTTCACGTGAAAAGATAGCTGGCAAAGCCTTTAAATGGTTCCATTTCAAACTTAACTCTGAGGAGGATGTATTTTTACTTGTTTATAATTTGTATCTTTATATCAGTTCATATCTTGTTCAGTATTTAATTCAACATTTTACACTGATACTGGCTTGCTAGAGAGATCTGCCAAAAATATGAAAGTAAAAAAGGTATTGTTTACTTTGGATTATCAAACTCGGCATACAACCTCTTTAATTATTGTTTCCAGCTGTTAATTACAAAGTAATTTATTATCACAGTCTAGATGACATTATCACTCTGGCCTCCTCGCTAATCAGCTAGTCCTGATTTAATAAAGAATTACTGCTTGAAGCTTTGGTGTTGGGCAGGGGGGGACTTTGTGTTATACTGTTATTTCCGGCATCTGGAGTCAAGATGGCTCATCTTTGTTTCTCACTAATCATCCATTAGTGGCTGAAGTGTTAGCAATGCCACATGTTCTCTAAACACTCACAGGTAATGGTGTAGCAGAGGTGGCTTTATCCACAGCCACGCCGTCTTACCAATTATCACCTCCATGTTTCCTTGTGTTAAACCAGTCTAAAGTACCATCAGGATATTTTCATCTCTGGCATGACAGTGACCTCTGACTGGTGGATTATTTATCATTCATAGTAAGTACACTCACTGCAAGAGATGTTTATCAGTCCGTTATGTCTGTTTAAGTTTAGATTTGAGTCGCCAAGAGCATCAGACATAAATCACTGGCACTCTCACTAGGGTGTTTTCTAATTATAATAATCAACCTTAGGAAAAGCTGTTCCCATGGTTCCTAATATATGTGCTTATGTGTCAGTGATTGCTATGTGCTCTAGGTGTTCGGTTTCATTCTGAAAGCCTCAATATTTCTGTTCAGTTTAAATGTGTGAGACAAAGGGGCTCAACACAAAGTGGACTTCACGATGACAGGATGAACAGGAAAACATAAGTCCTGTGACTTCCTGGAGGTTAGGCCATTATTTACAAAGCAGAGCTCAAGTGGCCCTAACAAAACACATTCAAACCTGCACGTCCTGTATATTAATGCTATTACAGAGAGAAATGTGTTTTCCTAAGCAGATCTGGTAATTGGCGCTGCAATACGACCCTGACCTGTGTTAACCTGGATTAGAAATTCCAGTTTACTCTGACATCCGATTGTCTGTTTCATGTCAGGATTTCATGTGTTTAATGAAGATAAGGGCCCCTTATACCAAGAGCCACCATGACCCTGTCTTGTTTAAAGAACGATGGAGGTAAGAACAATAGACATATGTGGGGGTGAGTGACTCCGTCAGCGCTGGTGATATTTAATCTTTGAAAACTCAGAAGGGGGCAAAGGAAAAATCTGCTGTTTTGACCTGAAACCATATGGTGACCATCCTGCCTAGCCTGGAAACCCAACACTGACAGATGTTAATCGCGTGACCATTGTTAGATCAAAGCAAAGTACCTGTGTTCACTCTGCAGGTGTGGGTGTACTAGAAGTATTAGCAAAATCGGAAATCTTTGTATTAGTCATTTTAATTTCCTTTGTACTAAAATAGCTTTAATAATAAAATAATAGTGATAATAATAATAAAAATAATCATTGTTAAATTATTTAATTATTATTAGTAATATAGTACCTTTTACAAACTCAAAATTGCTACACAACTGCATTATGTTAAAAAAATATCCTAAGTACACTTATTTGCAGAAGTTACAAAGCTTGTGGGCGGCAGCCCTAAGCAGTCTGCCGCCCACTGAGGAAAGTTTAGTGCAATGAGCAGTGAGAAACCTTCTCCCAGAGGACCTCAGGTTGTGAAGAGGTTTGTTGGGAAGATGTGCCAGGCCAGGTTTCAGACCTTGAATAGCTTATACTCTATGTATTGAGCAACATTTTGAACCAGCAGACAGTGTAACTGTTTAAGAGTAGGTGTGATGTGAGCAGACTTTTCCAGCTGAGTATTGGATGTGCTGTAGTACATTGAAGTTTTGGATGTTTTAAAAGAATTACCAAAATCAAAACAAGAGTAAATGAAAGCAATTACTTTGCATCATTGGAAGTAAGCTCCAGAAAAAGTGGGTTCATGGGAGAACTACAATGTTTCGTTCAGTATGTAAATGCTTCCTCGAAACTTTAATGTCATTAGAGTTGTTGGGCATGTTATTGATAAGGTTCTTACACCCAACTAACAAAAACTCAGCTTTGTCTTAATTTTTAGAAAGCTTTCTTTTTTCCTTATTTATTTAATTATTGGCTGCATGGTGTAGGAATATTTGTACTTTATAGAAACAAATGTGTTGGCACACTTTCAGCCACAGCTAATGCTGTGAATAATTTCAGCTGCCCATGTTAGGGGTTGCCAGCAGATTTTGTGCATCCTTGTGGCTAGGGTGGCACCCAGTCGGCGGGTGGCACGGTGTGTTTTGAACCATGGAGTTCAGACTCTTAGTGCTGGTGTGCTAACAAAAATCCTGCAACTCCACCTGAGTGCATAGCCACAGCTTTAACAACAGGTGTAATAAATAAAATATTTAAAGGCAGTTACGTGTTTCCAGCTTTGCAGCAACAGTTTAAAATGCTTGGTTTAAAAAAACTCCAGTGGTCTCTACAGTACCCTGACCTGAGCCCCGCTGAAGAGCTCTGGAATGAACTGGAACATGAATTAAGGCTTTCTTATCCAACATCAGTGCCCAGCCATACAAGTCCTCTCTTGACGAATGGGCACAAATTCCGACAGAGGCTCTTAAAAGTCTGGTGAGAAGCCATCTAAGGAGAGTTGTTTTAGATGACAAGATCACACAGAGGTCACTTTAGTTAAAACCATTTGTTTTTAAATTAGGATGTCCTTTTAACTAATGCTCATGTGTCCAAATACTTTTGGTGATATATTTATAATTAGGATTAGATTTGTGAAAATCTGATTTTATTTTCTCAGGGTTAAACAGGCTTTGGTATAGATTAGGAAAGGGAGGAAATTTGGTGCAGTGGAGGGTGAAATGAGGTTTTGGAGATCAGGTCAAGCATGCAACAAGTGGAATCTGCAAAAACCAACATTAGCTCCTTATGTGAGTGCCTTCAACATGAGTGCTACCTTACCAATTCAATTCCATGCCCCTGATAAACCCTATTTTGAAGCTGACATGGAATTAAAACAAGAATTCTTAGTTTGTTTATAGATTTGAACAGATAAAAATACAATATAATATATTTTACTGGCAAAGTTGAAACTGGATTTGTCAGTGTGACAAAGAGACACATGACATCTGTGAAAAAGTGTCTGTTAATTAAAGAGGGTAACATTTAGGGTATAACATGACAGTGTGTAAACCATATGTAAATGAATATGAGCTACTTCTAACCACATTTTAAACATTAATGGAGCACTGCTGGTTGTGTGGTTAAGATGTGTGTGCTTCCATTTTCATCATGGAGCTGCTACTTAAACCAAAAACCAACAGGACTAAGTTGCTCATGGATTTACACTTTATTTTTCACTACCAGACATACATTGTTGCTATGGTGATTGTAAAAGGAAGTTGTGGTTTTGCCATGAACTTCTACTACAGGTTGGTATCACTGTAATTCTGAGGTCACAGTTTCGCAG
>JAYDZG010000015.1:23145535-23181890 GCA_034509265.1 Microcambeva bendego | reverse complement strand
CTTATAATAATTTGACCCTTGTTAAACTTAATCATGTCTTTTTTCTTGTTTCTATTTGCTGCATGCCATTCATCAAAATTGTTTTTGAAGGAGATGTTTAGATGACTAATCTGAAAAAAATAAATTGGAGGCTATGTCACAACTAAGATTAAAAACTTGAGTACATATTAAATAAAATTGATATTGGTTAGGTAAGGCTAAACTTTGGTGTTTGTTCATTTTTAAATGTTTTTGTTAAAAGTAAAGATTCAAAATTAAATACTATTGGGGAACATTCCAACATGTTTGTTTAAATATAATGAGGCACATCAGTCAGAGAACACCCAATATCATATACAAATATTGTGGTGGTAATGTGGGAACTCTTTTAGAACCATGAACCTGCTTTTAACCTGTGAAAAACTAGATAGAAAGGTCTTTCTGAATGCCATTAACGCAACACTGGATTCTTTTCAAATAATGACAACTGCAAAGATGTCCAGATTGCTGTTTATCACGGCTTCCCAACAACAGCTGTTTTTTAATTTATAAAATTACTTTTACTCTATCATTCTTTTAAATAAATCTTTCAAAAACTTTATTGCCATTTTAATTTATTACTGTTTCTTTTTATTTATTTCAGTTTTCTCCTTTTTATATTGACTCAGAAAATGACTGTTGACTAATACAATTTATACACATATCATGTGTTGACTGCCATTATTGTGTAATGGGGTTCTTGGAAATAATATTTTTGATCTCTTTGTATCCCATGATCCAGAATGCTTTGTGTTTAACTTTGTCTTTACTTGTACGTCGAAAGAAAGACAAATGGCATAAGTGGTAGAGGGTAAAAAAAGAGTGTATTACATTAAAGACAAGAAGTACATGCATATGAAAGGATATAATGTATAAAAGTGAGAAAATAAGTAATAGAGAGAGGAAACTGCAGATTTCTACTACTTGCCCTCAGTGGGACGTGCAAAGCGGCATCTGTCATGGCGGCAGGCACTCCAGACACGATTAACTCTGTGGCTCTGGGCAAACACGGTGTGCTGAGGATGCTTTTCTTCTCATTACAAAGCTCTCCGGTTCCCATCATCTCTCTCTTGTTCTGACTATGGCTCTCTTACCTCAGATGCCCTCCCTCTCCCCTAGCAGAGTCAACATTTCCCACTCCACCTAATGTAGTCCGAACTCACTCTAGTGCCGCTGCCAGAAAAAAAAAAATTCCAAAGACCATTAAGTCTCACCTCTGGCTAATTTGCTTAATTTCAGCAAATGATGCCCTTGGCCTCTGAAGTGTCTTTAAACTGCAATGGATCTTATTATTATCTCATGCTGCAGCTCCGGGGCACCTTGCCATGCTGAGCTGTATTAAACCTGGCCTGGTCAATTTATGTGTATCAGTGTGTGTCCAGCTCAGCATGCTTTACATCACGCTTACCATCTTATGAAACTTACATAAGAGGTTCACGATCATGACATAAACATTAACATGACCACACAAACACAACCTCCCTCTCAAGATGGGGCCAAAAGTATGTGGAGACCTGACCAAACTATTTAAAAACATTGACAAAGTTTACACTGCAAAGCCAGTATTCAGGTAAAAACTAAATAATGTTATTTCAAACAGGTAATATGATCATGAAAGCCAGATTTTTTTGATAAGCACTGGTGCAATGCAAGAAGAATTATTAAAAACAATGTTCCTTTACAGTGCATTACAAATCACTAAACAAATCAAGGGGAATTTCAGTGCATGAAGGACAAAGATTCAAGCCTAAACTGAACATCAGTAATCTTTGATCCCTCAGCTGGCCCTGCTTCAAGAACCCCCACTCAACAATAGTTTATACATTGTCGTCTTGTTTGTACAGTAAAGAATCATTTGTGAATGAAATGTGTTAACAAGTTTGAACTCAGAAGCATTAGGGATGGACCATTACCTGGTGGAAATGTGTGCTTTTTTTCATATCATTGTCAATTTCTTAACTGATCATTGACATGTGCATTGCCATTACTGACTGTACTTTACTAGTGTTTGCCCTGGTTGGCATGTTGTTGGTTATACAGATTCCTCAGTGGTTGTGACCATGTGTGAGAGGAAAGCCATCACAAGCATGGTTATCCATAATTGATCATGTAACATGTCAAATGTGTTTGAGAAATCAATAAAACATGAATGTAGTGCCTTTCTCTTGCTTTCTCCATGGTGAATGGGAGGCTTGTGAACTGATTTCTGAGGTTTGGGATTCTCTTCATTGTCTGAATCTAGGTGTACTTGGGCAAGCTCTTCTTGAAAATTGGTTTGCATTCGTTTTAGGATTATTGGCCACATGATCTCGCTAGCATGTGAGATCGGTATAGTGGTCCAGTAGTTGCATTCATAGATTCCATTGTTCCAGTCTTTCACATGTTCCTGGAGACTATATTTATTCTATCCACCAAGCCTGAGTTGTTCTTCTGCTGTGTTATATAGACCAGGTGCCTGGATTTTAGAGCACCTGAGCTCTTTCATTGGTGAGTAATTTTTGTGAGTATTAATATGTATGTTCTCCTCTTCACCATTCTATAATTCATTAAATATTTCTATTTTTGGTACAACAACTTTGGCTCAAGGTTCTTCCCATTTTGTCCTTGATGGCTGTACTTCAAGTCTAAAAGGATTTGATGAGCTTCAATACCCGTAACCCAGATCTACTATCTTTCCTTGAATTTCTCATTGAATAATAAATATAAAATCATTGACATGAAGCACAGATGATATAAACAAGCTGAGCTGCATTCATTAGGGAACTCTGTCACTAGAGATCCAGTTATTTCATTTGTTGAGGTACTGTTTCTGTGCTTCTTTCAGCATGAAGGCATTCATCTCCTGCCACAGTTTGTCTAGAGTGTGTAGTTCCTTAAGTCTCTCTTGCTCTTGAACTTATTGGCAACCTCCACACTTTTTGATGCCCACTCTGTCTCTTACAGTGAGTACTGCAGACATTTTTATCCAGGTTGTTGTCCGAGCCGGTACGGCATTGTTTCTTGGACTTCTCATTTGTGCTCTGTACAATCAAATAGACTGACTGAGCATCCCAGTCTCCTGTCAGCTCTTGTCAGACTCAGCGCTGTGTGAGGTTGATCCAGCATGCGCCTTGTCATAAAAACTCACACCATAAGTTTTTAAGAACTGTGCTGCAACTCAGTTCTAGTTTTTCTCCAGTGCGGTTGTGATGATACATAGTTTCACATTATGGAAATTTCTGTTAGCGATTGAATTATATGAATTCTTTTCATGCACAAACTTAGTTAAAACCTTTCTTTGTAAGTATATACCATAAACACATCTACTGCTATTATTATTTCAGTATTAATACCATTATATCAGATGCACCGATTGCTCATGTAATTGCACAAATATGCAAATATTGCAGCATACGTTCTACTAGCATAAAATCTTCTTGTTCAGCTAGTTGAAGGCCAATAATTTCCTTTGGGATCCATCCCTCCATACATGCTGTTGTATAAACAAACAAATAAACCATATAATACTGCTCACTTGACACCAAAACTATATGTAATGTATGTATAATCTCTAGATTTAACTACTGTACTGTAACTACTTTCTGTTTTTAGATAAGCTTTTTTCAGAATGTACTGTAGTGCAGTAGTTTGTAGAGTGAACTATAATGTCTTGATTTTGACCTTTAATACCCTTGAATGAATTAATATGCTGCATATTTTGTTGATAGTGTGATGCAGTGAAGTAAATTCTGTCCACTTTGTTTAGCTAATGCAGGATTTCTGTGCATGTGTAGGATTACATAGCAAAGCTCATTCTGGTTTATGGAAGGTTTTATGTGTGCCCCATAGTCCTTGAAGTCGTCTTTCAGTGGATATTGTTATTGCAGGCTCTGTCATGTAAATTGCTTACATACTCAATAAATCATAGAAATATGTTGGATTTATCATTATCAATAAATACATAAACAATAATAACTATTAATTTGCATTTCCTGAAAAAAAATGCAAATGTGATTGCACAGGTGTGGCTGTGTGATCAATGGGCTGGATGATATAGAGGTGGAACAGCGTTGATATAAAAAATGTGTGTGGCCGGGTGTGGGTACCCATAAGCTGTAAAGCAGAGCTGCAGTTCTTTGGGGTGTGAACACTTTCTCTTTGACAGGTGCTCAAGCTGTTCAATATGTAATTCTCAATCAAAAAAATGAATGGAAGTCGATGGGGAACAAAGCCGGATGTGGAGGGTCATTGGGTGGGCGTATCCGAAAATAATGTGCAAATCAAGGGTTTATGACTGGGTCAGATGATTTGAAGTTGGAATTGGTCAAAGCAGAAAAAATCGCCTGAAAAACTTTTGTGGCCAGTGGATTCCTTATTCTTATACAAGCAGTCCATTCCTACATACACTGGATGTTTTGGGGTGGGTACAGGGTCGAAATTTCCAGTAGGTAATCATGATGATGATAATAAAAATAATAATACATTACTACAACAGTGCAGTTTGACATTGCCCTAGAAAAGACAATCCTGTTCTTTGGCTTTGCTCTTGCTCTGTCTTTCTCTTTTTCATCTATCTTTGTCTTTGATCAACTGATCCTTTTGCTGTCCATCAGCCATGTTGTATTACTCAGAAAACAGAAATATGCAGAGTCGGTCAGTCTTCAGTCCACTTTCTTTGAAGGATAAAGTGCCTGTCAATCAGGGAACTTAAAGGAAGGGAGCTTCCATTTGCCTATCATATCTTCAGAAGCTAAAAGCTATTAGAATTAAAGCAGGACTGATATGGTAGAACAAGTCTTACCTTGCACCGTGCACAATGTCTTCCAGATAAGATGGAGCCTGGCTACAATGTCGCCATTTTTGTGGCAATGTAATTTAATGTATGAACGTAGCATACATTGCTCTTTTTATATTATTATTTAATATTTTAAGTTAAGAAAATTGATAATATCTACTACATGTAGTTGAAGGTTGTAGTCTGTGACTGTCTGGTTCTCACTAGGTTTAATTTCACAAGAACTAAACACCACTGGTCTCCCATTCTGCTTCTTATCTTTTAATGAATTTCAGCAATGCCGGCTTTGACCAAGCATCTCAGCCAACCCCAAACCTTATTTCTTGCATTCCACATCACTATTCTTTTTCCCACCATGACATCATTTAACATTCTGATTCATTGCTTGGCTTCTTATTTCTTTATTTACACATCCAAATTTACCATTAAGCCTCTGTAAGAAAGTTAATACTATTGACATGATCTGGCTTTTGATGTAAAAAATGCATTACTTGCAACAGTATATTTAGAAGTTTAATTGATTGCTTTTTCTTGTCAGGGTTGTGATAGGAAACACTTGGGACACGGCAGGAATGGCAGATCACCGAATGTAAATATTTTCATTGTTAAAAAATAATTTAAAACAGTAAGGTTATAATTTTCTGGTGCCTAGGTGGTACAGTGAGACTTTGCGCTAGCACACCAGTGTCAAGTGTATGAACTCTCTGCTTCAAAACTTGCCGTTCGACCTAGCCACTAGGATGTACAAATCAGTGCACTGTAGTTCCAGTCCCAAGGCTGGATAAATAGGAGGGTTTCATCAGGACCGGTATCCAGCATAAAAAAAACATACCAAATCAATAATGCAGACCATGATCCACTGTGGCGGCCCCTGATTAAGAGCAGATTTGGACAGTGAAGAAAATATTTTAATAATTAATGATAACAATTTAAACATTTTCTTTAAGACTACATGTTCTTAAGAGGTAGAAATGTAGCAGATTTTAATATTTCATTCAAAGTTGCGGCTGCTCTTAAACATTTGTTCATGTGCAGTTATTTAAAATGAGCTGAATGCAAACAGTGTGCAGAAACCTAATAAACAAGTTCTAACAGCAGATTATGTATTTCATGCATAACAGCTAAGCCAAAAAAGTATTTAACTACAGCAAGTGCTCCTGACTCCAGTTTTGTACAAATATGCATTGATTTAGTTCATGCTTCAAAAACAGTAGAGGATTCATTTAAAATCGGTGGATGCACATTATGGAAATCAATGCTATAGCACCCAAATGGATATTGATCGCTTATAGTGATCAAATAATAAATGCATTTATATAAAATAATGCATTTTACTGGAAAACATGATGTACTGATGGGATATGAAATGCAAAGTATAAAGGATTGCTTAAGCATATATTTAAATACATTTGAGTCCATATTAATTTACATAAAAGCTAAAAATGTGTGTTTTTACAGTACATCAGGACAGTATTCACAGCACTTCACTTTTGTTTCATTAATTTTTCCCTCAAAATTCTACACACAATACCCTAAAATAACAAAATGAAAAAATAAGTATTCAGTGTTTGCCATGTAACTCAAAATTGAGCTTAGGTGCATCCTGTTCTGAATGATTAATCAAGTTGTCAAAACAACTGAAGGATGAAAGTCCACCTGTGGTAAATCTAGTTGATGATTTGGAAAGGCACACACCTGTTTATATAGGGTCTCATAGTTGACAGTACATGCCGGAGCACAAACCAAGGAATTGTATGTAGAGACAGGATTGTATCAAGGCACAGATCTGGGGAAGGGTACAGACACATTTCTGCAGCATTGAAGGTCCCAATGAGCACAGTGGCCACAAGTTTGGAATTACCAGGGCTCTTGCTAGAGCTTGCCGCCTAGACAATCTTTGTGATCGGGGTAGAAGGGCCTTAGTCAGTGGGGTGGCCAAGAACCCAAGGGTCACACTGACACTTTAGCATTGCTCTGTAAAGAGAGGACAAACTTCTAGAAATGGTTGAGTGTCTTTTACTGAGGAGTTGCTTCTGTCTGGCAAAAGACAGACCGCTTGGAGTTTGCCAAAAGCACTTAAAGGACTCTATGAGAAACAACAACAACAAAAATCTCTGACAAAACAATCATTGAACTCTTCTGCCTTAATGCCAAGCGTCATGTGTGGAGGAAACCAGGCACCACTCATCACCCAGCCAATAACATCCCTACAGTGAAGCATGGCAGCATCATGCTGTGGGGTTGTTTTTGGGAAGCAGAAACTTGGAGACTAGTCAGGGTTAAGGGTTTTATTTTTTAATACATTTGCAAAACTTCCAAACAATCTTTTTTCACTTTGTCATTATGGGGTTTTGTGTATAGAAAAACTGAAGGTAATTAATTTTGGAATAAGGCTGTAACATACCAAAATGTGAAAAAAGTGAAGTGCTGTGAATACGGATGCTGTGTGTGTGTGTGTGTGTGTGTGTGTGTGTGTGTGTGTGTGTGTGTGTGTGTGTGTGTGTGTGTGTGTGTGTGTTTGAGAGAGATAATTTAAAACACAAGCTGGGTAACATAACAAACATACCACAAAAAGCTTTGAAAACACCTTGAAAAACTTTCCTTCATTCCAAAATGGCTTGTAATGGGATGATGGTAAATTAATAAAGTTGATCTTTCAGTTAATTTGAGAAAAGTTGGTAAAGGATCGGTAAGTTTCAATAGACATTTCCAAACATGAGCAGGCTGATTGAGTAAACAAACTGAGAACTTACAAGCTTGCTCATTTTTGTTCTATTCTAGAGATCATTAATGTATTGCATTTGAACAGCTCGAGTATGTACTGTAAGGTGCCCACTTGCTGAACTCATGTCAGGGTTTTTTTGTTTAAAGTACCCACATAGCCAAGATAAAGATTACTACACCTAAAGGCCGAGTCCTTCGTTTGTTAGTCCTTTGTTTGTCTGTTTGTTTGACATGCCTGTCTAACAGTCAAACTATCTGCCTGGCATTTTGCCTTTAGAACCTACTGCTGATGTGACTCACTGTGTAGTCAATACACATGACCTTGATAGACTCAAACCAGATGAATATATAAAGAAACTGGTCATGTGATCTGTTTAAAGAACGCTGCTTGACAGACTACACTATGTGCCCAAATGTATTTTGACACCTTACTATGGACATCCCATTTCAAAAACAAGAGTTCATATAGAACACCTCCATGTAATCTTTTCAGCTCTAACAACCTTAATAGATGTTCCAGTTCATTCCATAGTCAGACACACATATATACGTATGTGTATATATGTATATGATGACTTGATTTATTAAGGGGAAAAAGCTATCAAAACCAACACGACTCTGTGTGGGAAAAAGTAATTGCCCCCAAAACTACTGGTTGTGCCACCCTTGGCAGCAACAACTGCATTCAAGCGTTTGCGATTAATACCAGTGAGTCTTTCACATCTCTGTGGAGCAATGTTGGCCCACTTTTCATTGCATAATTGTTTTCACTGTCAGTATGGCATTCATTTTCCGAAATGCTGTGTTATTTTTACACCAGATATAACGAGACGCACACCTTACAGTTCAGAGAATATTATCCCAAAATTCTTGGGCTTTTGGCTAATGTGAGACAGGCCTTTGCTTTCTTTTTGGTCAGTAGTGGTTTTTGTTTTGGCGCTCTCCCATGGATACCTTTTATTATTTATTTTATTTTATTTTTTTACACCTCATTTCTTTATTGTAGAATCATGAACACTGACCTTAACTGAGACAAGGCCTGCAGTGCTTTAGATGTTTTTCTGGGTTATTTTGTGATCTCCTACATAAGTCATCAATGAGCTCTTAGAGTAATTTTGGTCGGCTGGCCAGTCCTGGGAAGGTTCACCACTGTTCCATGTTTTCTCCAATTGTGCATAATGGATCACACTGTGGTTCACTGGAGTCCCAAAGCCTTAGAAATATCTTTGTGCCCTTTTCCTGACTGAAACATGTCAATGACTTTGTTTCTCATCTGTTCTTGAATTTCTTCAAATTGGGGCACACTGTCATGTTTTTGAAATATTTCTATTTAAGGGATTTCTGGATTCTATGGGCCTGCCATTAATAATGCCTGGGTGTGGCTAGTGAAATACTTTTCACACATATAAATCTCCTAGATTCACTGGCATGAATTATTATTTTTTATTATTTTTTTTTAACCTTATACCTCTTGCCCCAGGACACGCATTTGTCATGTCTTTTTAAATTGATAAACAATCAGTTGCTTAATCTTCAAATAAATTCACAAAATGAGTAGTATAACTACTAAAGCATGAAACAAATTACACAGCACTAAGCACTGAACTTTTATAAAAATCAATTTCCTCTCAACATTTATTGGATGCAATTGTGTGGTAAAGTTTGCAGACTGAAACAACAGTTTTAAAAGTTCTGTAAAGTAACAAAAATGTTCAAATTATTAAATTGCCGATTCATCTGAGCATGTGTATAATGTGTATGACAATCAAGTCAAGTTCTTTTTTGCAAGATTAAAGGGCGGCACCCATGTGAGCTTATTCCTGGCCGTGAGGCAACTAATCAATGACTGAGATGGATGTATATCTATACAGTCATGGCCAAAAGTTTTGAGAAATTCTGGTTTTCACAAGTCCCTCAGTTTTTTGTCCATGACTGCACACACTCATATACAAGGGTTCTTCAAAAAGTTCAGATTTTTAAAAACTAGAATCATTTACTACAAACATTTCTAGATCTTGTTGTGCATTTCCCCCCATCGTTGTGCCATTTTTATCCCATCGGGCCACTGACTCACCTCTGTTTTTATCAATATTTCATATGCTCCCTCAGATATGATTATCAGAGGGCTAAGCAAAAGAAATTTAATTCAAGAAAACTGACAGTCTGCATACAGATATTTTAACAGCTGGTAAAATGGGCAGTAATAAAGATAAAACCCACCCATTTGGAAGGACATCATAGCAGTTACTGATTTATACTTTATGGACAGCTTATAAAACATGCATTTTTATTCTGTTTCTGAGAAGTAACTATCAAGACCAAAGAGATAAAAAGATGTTTTAAAATTGTTGAAAGGGATAATACAGAAACATGCAGCCTAGGCATTACTTAAGTCAGAGTCAATAACTCCAGTACTCATTTTTGCAGTTGATTTAGAAATGAGAGATCACTTGCTGTGAGTTATTTGCCCCAGACTCCCCATGGCACATTTCAGAGTCATCACTTAACATCATCCATCAGTCACACAAGTCTTCCAGTCAAAAAAGATAATCAATAAGCCTGAACATAAATTATTTGAGTGCATTCTCTTCATACAGCCTCTTGATAATCTTCACATTATTGATCTTCTGTTTAGGAGTGGTTGCATGTCAATACACCAAATCATAAATTGGTTAAGGTGAGTCCTACCATTGCCAGTATTACTGTCTTCTTCTTTCTCTCTAGCATTCTCAATGATTCCGTCTTCCCCGTCTGGTGTTTCAGCCCGAATCACGTTCATCAAATGCTTGTCAGTGATCATATCTCTAGTGGAGCGTTGCATAAAAAAAGTGGCTGACATGACATGGATGGGGTTAAGTTACAGAGTATCTAGCTGGGTAGAAACAGGACCTTTGGAGTCAGGCCATAGCTGTCTTGGTTACACCTCTACCTCTTTAATAATGCTGACCTCTCGCTGTCATGAAGGAGATATATTTGTAGAGCCAGCTGGATGAAAGATGCAGAGAAAGGTGATCAACGTCACTCAATTTTTCTCCTTACATTAAAAAACTGGTGGACCTCTCAAAGATTTTCAGAGCTTCAGCACCTACGTAAAGGTCATATATATATGATGGGCTGGGAGTGACTAAGTAAAGTCCTGGTATGTATCTTGCACCAAGTCACATCTGGTGACTGCAGTTCATCCCACAGCTGCTGTAGGGTGCATGGGGGAGGAACCATAGAGCAAACATGAT
The DNA here is from genome assembly GCA_034509265.1 of Microcambeva bendego. Lineage (NCBI taxonomy): Eukaryota > Metazoa > Chordata > Actinopteri > Siluriformes > Trichomycteridae > Microcambeva > Microcambeva bendego. The sequence goes on along the minus strand of JAYDZG010000015.1, from coordinate 23,171,141 downwards.
GAACAAGGTGGTTACACAGATGTTCTAATGGTTTAAAATTTGGGAATTAGGGGCATAATAGTTCCTGAAAGTCTTAGCTCTCAATTAGTGTCAGACATTTCTGGCCATGTGGAATACCGCATTGTCTTGCTGGAAGATCTCATACACCCCAGGGAGAACATTCAGTGTGAATTGGAGTATGTGGTCTGCAAGGATCAGTTGAGTAATATAAAAAGTGTTATTCAAATAAAATTGAATAGAATTTTGGCTCCAGTATGACCCTGTTTAGTATAAGTGGCTAAATAGATATATTCAAAGATATTCCCTTGAAATGCATGGCTTCTTTGTGTTCTGAGAATACCATGCAATGTGTGGGGTCTCATCAATGTGTGTCCAATCAAATTTGCAACCGGTGGACTAATTGTGTTGGCACATCTTAAAATAATTCAAGTAAGCAGGGTGCACCTGACCACAAAGAGTCACGGAAAACATTTTATTTAAAAAATGTAAGCGCCAGGGGTGTCTTACATCCCTCTTTTAAACACAATTCAGCAAAATGTTACTGATTATTGTTAATGATTAATTAATATAAGCCAGCTTAACCATGGGACTGATGGGATCTCGATACAGCCCTGTGGAAACTTAACATAACATTACACCAACATAATATTACACCAAAAGAACATTTTAAATGACACTGTTAAAAATACATGATGTATAAAGCATGAGACTGAACTAAATTGATTTCACAGTGCTTGACGATCAAGGTGGTGATCTCTATCATCAGTTTTTTTCCCCCTTGGGCTCCTCCTGGGGGAGAGGGACTTGTAATTGAACACTTCTCATTTAATTTCCCCCTCTCGCTCAGTCACTCCCTGCGATCACAGTGACCTTCAGTTTAACCTTCTCTTCCTACAGCCATGTTTTTATATACAGATGGATGACAAAATAAGGAATCAGCATTAGCCCAAGTGAGGTTTTATGCTTAGATCTAGATAGATAGTTCAGAGACCATTCAACAGCAGGTATTGTTACCGTAGCTAATTAATGCTATTTAGCATGTAACATGACACCGCTTAATGTGTGAGACATCAGTGTGAAGTGCTGTAATGTCACTAAGTTAAGCTGACATTATTGTTTTGGGTCGTTGTCTGGCTGATGAAAGCTGATGAAAGTTCATCGTTGCAGGTTTGAAAGCTTGCTAGCTGTAGTGGTTAGATAAGTGGTCGCCAACCGGTCAATCATGATGGACAGGTTGATCTCCAAGTCTGTGCTAGTCAATCGTATTGAGAGAGCCTTACCTGATTCAAAATGGTGTCAGTGGACTCGGATTTGCTCGTTGAACATGTAAACTGAGGTTCCATGCTACATAAGTAAGATAATGCTACTATTGTTTGCTAAATGTTAACTGCATCTAGTGTTTCATGTCCATTTTAATGAGTCATTTGTTTAGCACAAAGTCGGCACGTTTTAAACAGATCTAATCAATGCATTTACTGGTACACATAAAAGTCGATTTATTTTGGCTCAACAGAGATTCTCTCTTCTGCCTGAGCAGTTCGAATTTGTTGGCAAGGAGATTCTCTGTACTATATATGGAGCATTTTACATTAGCATGCTGCTTTTTCTGCAGTGTGCCATGTGCTCTCTGCATTTCCTAGTGAGAGCTGCAATGAGCACTTTTATTGGATTGTTGTAATCATACACCGATTGACTTTCTCTCTTACTTTCTCTTTCTTTGTCTCACTCTCACTCTCTGAGCAAGAGGCGATGTGAGAGAGGCAGATTTACATTAACTGATATATGATATCTATAGAAATGACCTAGCCGTACAGTCAGAGATGGAGGACTTTCCATTTGCACTTTAATGCCTGTTGTATTTTTAAACCACATCAGCTCCTTTACAAAAGGAAACTACAGACGGTGAGGAATAATAATTAAAAAAAAAAACCTACATGCGTAAGTCGGGAAGCGTAAGTGGCGGGGTTGATTGTTATTTAGCATTTAAAAGGGCACAAAATAATTTAATGTCAGTGAGAATTAAACAAATTTATATCTGCTGTGTCTGTCAGAAGTAGAGAACCAATTTGGAAGCTCATTTAGCTAGTTAGTTAGCAAGATAATTGTATCATATTTTGCTAGCTATATCTTATGTTAAAAAAAACATTATGAAACAACAACATTGTAGTCTGCGCTTTACAATCATGGATGCAAGTTAACAACCTAGTTTATGGTGTATTTATTTGTATGTTATGTGAGAACTCTAGCATCATAGACAATTGAAATATTTGCTACTTTCAGTGCAGATAGCTAATGTCTACAAAAACCCTAAGTATTTAAGTGAGAAAACACAAGTGCAGCTATTGTAACCTCAGCTAATGATGGCAATGAGAATCCTTTCGGCTGCTCCCATTAGGGGTTGCCACGGTTTTGTATGGAGTAGCTTAGGGAAACTCCTTTTTAGCTAGGAATAGGCTAGGCATGGTGGCTCAATGGGCCCTGTTGCCTCACTTTGGTTTGATCCCTGTATGTGGGGTGGTCCAGGTCTTTTCTGTGTAGAATATTTATGTTCTTCTCATTTGTGTGTGGTTATTCTACTGAAAGTCTCCCCATGTGTGCTACATGCATTATAAAAACACAATATACATTTGTACTATCTTAATATAAATGTATATTTAGTTTTTATAATGTGGCTGAGCAGCCATAAAAAGCCTTTCACTGCCGGTTGTACCATGTATGACTATGTATGTGACAAATAAAACTTGAAACTTGCGAGTATAGTGAGTAACTACCGTTTATGTCTTGAGTGTAAAACATGATGTTAAAATCCTAATATATAAATAATAAATTGTTTCAGAAAAAAACAGCAACACACAACTTTTATTTTGTCAATTTTGTAAATGTTACTCTTTTCAAACTCTTTGAGCTGCTTATGACTCATTAGATCGGGGACAAGAATCAAGGTGGCTAAACTCTTCTTATTTACCCCCAAGTAAATGGTGAGGGCAGCACAGTGGTGCACACTGGGAAACGAAGCAATTCTCAAAGCTGCAGGTCTCTGTGGGCAAAGACTCTCCTCGGGCTACCCGTGCATGTTGCCATGAAGGTGACACTTTGTTCATTTGGCATTGTTTGACTCATTTAATAAATGAGGTGGTAGAAGCAAAGCATTCAAGCATGCTCTCATGCTTATGTGCAAGAATTTTAACTTACATAACAGATAATGGGATGCCTCCTGTCATACGTTGCCAAAGGGAGATGCTAGATAAAGCAGAAAAGGTTAGATCACATCTCTAGATTTCAAAATAATAACTATGCAGCAAGTGTTCATGCACCATCACATATGGTCAAGAAATGTTATCACTTTTCCCAGAATATTTCTAATGCAAATATCTATTTTAAATAGGCGCTTGTGCTTGTACATATACTGTACATATGCGCAGAGGTAGAAAGTAACATTTAATCATCTTACTGTTACTTTGTTTAGTTGTGTTTTTTAATGTAGATTTTATAATATGTAATTGTTTTAGGAATATTAATTAGTCACATTCTAAGTAACATCCATTACTAAGTTAAAAATAAAACAAGTAAAAAATAAAATCTCATGGGAAACAGTTTACAGAGCCCAAATCAACACAGGAAAAGCAGATGATGATAAATCACCATGACCAACAAATTAATGTATTCAAATAATATACAGATTTATTATTTTTGCTTTTATTCTTGTTTGTCAACCCTTTGGATGTGTTGGGAGGAAGTAGGCCTATGTTACAAAAAAAAATACAAACCATCTGAAATTTTGTCCACCCGCTAAGTTATGGATTTGCAGTATGAATGCTGATTAGTATGTTTTGGTGATGAAAATGTCTATAGAATGGTCTGTACTACATGACACATTATACATCCCTAAATGTTTTAAATGTTGTATCAATGTGTTTTTATTTAAATAAAACAACTATTCTGAAGTCTATATCCACTTGTCCTGTTTGCATTACACAGAAGAGCCTTCTGTTTAAAAAGTAACTGTGTAACTTTTATTACGAGTACATTTTAAATCAATTACTTTTTACTCAGAATCAGCTTTATTCACCAAGTACAATTGCACATGTGAGGATTTTGGCTGTTGGTAGCTCTGCAATATACAAAAAAATATATAATGTACAAATAAAACAATGAGTACACAAATTATACAAATTTCACATATGGATTCACATATGGTAGATAAACACTGTATATCACCTTACATATAACACATGTGGAAAAACAACCATTGATTTTAGGAACATGTATTTCATATATTACATTTCTTGTGTGTAGTGTGGCAAATAAACATCAGTGTAGACTCTTGGTTCCAGAGGTGATTCAAAAGAAGACAATTAAAACCCACAATGTTTGATTTGGTAGTATTTCCATTTTTGGTATTTTAGAACCTTTTTATCCAAAGAGACATGCTGTGAGAGAAGTACAGAATATTGTCTAAGCAATTGTCTAGGGCCTTGCTAAAGGGCCCAACAGTTTTCTTGTTTCTTTATTAGGATTTTAACATCATTTGGTTACATTCATGACAGACACATATTATTTATTCATAACACAAATTTCCTCAGTACACAAGTTTACATCAAACACTGTCTTGGACTATTGTGTATCTCCAATTCACCTCACTTGCATGTTTTTAGACTGTGGTAGGAAACCGGAGCATTCTGAGTATACCCATGCAGTCGCTGGGAGAACATGCAAACTTCCCCAACAGCTTTAACATGGCAGTGGTAAGACTTGGGAAAGAGATTTTTCAATTAAGAGTCCAATACCTTAACCACAAGGTGGCAACTGCCTACAATATACAGTATATCATTTACATTTAGGCATTCAGCAGATATTTTTATTCAAGGTGATTTACAGTTGTAATCCAACTGCGATCCAAGAACTTTCTCCAAGCTATTGAGTCAAGATTAAGGGTTATTAACATTTATTGGTGGGGCTTGAACCAGCATTCATCTGATTAATAGTCCAGTACCTTAACCATTAAGGTAGCTACAACTGGGTTTTCTCTGTGAACTATGGTCCCCTCCCACCTGCCTAAAGCATGCGTATGAATTATGCAATACGCAAAGTGTGAAAAATGTAACCAAGTGTGAAGTAAATAATCTAAAATACATTTTTAAGTGTGATAAATAATTAGTTTCCTTGGCCAGGGTGTTTTTGGGTGTTGCTTGATTTTAAGACAAATAATAGGCTTTTTAAAAGTCAATATACAATGATAATTTTAATTAATGTTTATTGTGTTTAGTATTAGTTTTAGGTAGTTTGCACACTGACTGGTCAATTCATCTACAAGTCAGGTTCCATAATAGCTGTATAACACATGGACTGGATCGATCACACTTTTTCCCCTCTCTGTTGACCAAGCAAATCTTAGAGCTGGATGTTTACACCGGCCATTATTTATATACTGAAGGTGGTAGCATGTCAGGGACGCCACGCTCTGTCTGAGCCTGTCACACTCCTACAACCTCACACTGGGAGGAGAGGGCAGAGCAATCTGAACTCGGCATAACTAGGCTAACATAAACAAGAGTCTCTGTTAGTCCATCACGTCATTAAAATGCAGATCAGGAAATTGCCACAGACCAATAATATTTTTACCATGGTGCTTCCTAAACCTAACCACTATGCATTTAAAAAATTACACCACAATGGGGTTTTTCTTCTATGAAATAACCTATATGATTTATTTTCTCACCCCAATATTATTTTTAAAACATATTCAGTATTGTGAAAAAAATATTAACCCCTTGCACATTTTTTAAAACTTTTATATACTTTGTATAAACATTTTGAACAATGCGATGCCACTATATTTCATAATCCTCCATTCTGTAATCATATGAGTCCTAATTAAACCTCTGGATAGCTGGTGTAAACTGAGTTCTGTTGTATACTGTATTTTAGTGATGATGCTGACAGGCCAGCCTAGCACATGTCTGTCTTTTACTACAAACTATCAAAGATGGTATGCGGTTCTAACACCTACAGAATGTGGCCTGACTTTGTTTAACATATGCTTAGATGGAAGCACATGTTGTTAAAAAAAATGGACATGTGCCCTTCTGCATTTACAGCTATTTCATAACTTAGATAATTGTTTCCAAACTGACTACAGTTGTAATTCAACTATATTGCAAGAACATTCCCTAAGCTTAAGGGTCCAATAGTGGCCACCTGGCACTCCTCTGACTACTAGTCCAGTACCTTAACATGAGACAATCAAGTACAAGAAAACCACAATGCATTAGGCTAACAAACACTAAATTTACAGAAAAGGTTTTCAAGTATCACAGATTTCACAGATTTTTAAAGAAGAATGTCACAATTTACAGTGGTCATAAAATAACACTAATGATTGAATAAACAAAAGCTACAATACACGGCACAGCAAACATCCATCAACACTGCAAGCCATGGTATGAAGCAGAGAGGGTTAAGGTCCTTGTTCAGGAAGCCAACAGTGGCAGCATGAAACTAAATTGCTTTTATATTTTATGTTAATGTATTTAAACAGTTCCAACAATGGAATGTTGCATGTTTCTCTTTTTTATCTTTTAGAGCTCAAGTTGTCATCATATTAAAATAATTCTGCCCTGAGGCCCTTGTTGCCAGTTTTAGTGTTGGAACTAAACCATTTTTTTCCTACTGTACACTGATTTTACTGTGAAGAAAAATCTAAGAATAGCCATCCATTAACACCTAGTCAGAAGAGTGAGAGACTAAAAGAAAAATAAATCAGTAAAGGCATGTGTGCAATGCGCTGTATTTTTGTCCAACATTTTTAACCACAACAGCCAAACGAATAAAAAAAAGACAAGAACAAATTGGGTATTGGAGAGGGATTTAAAGCTAGAAAGACAGGAGAGACTCGCGTCAGGTGCTCTCAGTACCTGTAGAGCCGCTACCTGCCGTGCTGACTAATCCAACTGCCTCAGATTTCCCACCATCTGTGCAGTACTGAGCCTCTTTGCAGTCACTGTGCATCAAAATGCCATGCAGGAGACACAGCAATCCCACCGACATCTGCTTCCAGCTAAGCTCCGTTCAATAAACACTCACACAGGGTGCTTCTCTACCTCACTGCACCCGAAACACTACTTGCCATTACTCACTGTGTGATGTGCTGTGTGTTTGCCTTATTCTACAGGGTTTACATCTCAGTGTGTATGCGCATGTCTCTAGCTCGATTACAGATATGATAACAAGGTGGTCCCTCAATATTAAAGTGACACCAGTTTTCTCTTACCCCAAATTAAACAAAATGGCTTAAGAGGTATTCATTTTTTTACAGGCGCTAGAAGGTACCAGTTTAGCAACAAACTGCATGAATAAATTATTACACATTATATTTGGTTTTGCAACAGTTTAAGGCACCACTGAAAGGGTACCCTAGGTGAGTCCCAGGTCCCAACAAGGTGGAGAGTCCACATGTCTGCATCTACAGAAGTGATGGTGTGTGAACAGAAAGTGTGTGCGTGTTAAAGCTGTCTGGCATTCACATTCTAAAATACACCCATCTGCCACCTCTCAAGCCAAACTAATAACTCCGATGCAGTGTGTGCCCACATGAACACTGATCTCTGCCCACCCCACCCACCCATCTACCAGTGGAACGAGATGCCCCCAAAATCCCCCAGACAACACATTATAAGACCAAATTAAGGCAGCAATTTATTCAGATGAGTAGACAGACAAGCATGTGTTTCCAATGTGGGAGGAAACATGAGAACCCAGGGAAAACCCACACAAAGAGAGAACATGCAAACTCAAAACAGAAAGTACCCATGACCTTCTTGCAGTGCTACCTGCTTAACCACTATTCTGCCACTATAAGTTTAAGTAGCAGAAGCAATATCCACTTTCTGACCACCACGTTTGACATGTAATAACCTTCTTCTTCTTCTTCTTCTTCTTCTTCTTCTTCTTCTTCTTCCTCTTCTTCTTCTTCTTCCTATAAAATAATAATAATGATAATGATAATGATAATGATAATAATGATGATAATAGACAGAGAGTTTCCAAAAGCTTCCAAAGAATAGCAATTCACACAAAAAATTATGAAACATCTCCCATCATCAATATCAAACATAACCAAAACTTAAGAAATAGACAAGACCATACAATCCTTACCAGGTGCTAAATTAGCCACCTACAGACACCTCCTGGCGGGCAAGCAGGCCCAAACCTGCCAGTTTTAGTAGAACGCTTTGCAATTTCACCTATAAAAACCTTTTAATAATGTTGATTTTTTTCGGCAGATTGCTCCTGTTAAAATTGTTTACTTTTTAGTCTTCATATAAAACAAATTATTTGAAATAACTTCCAATATCGATCGATGCCATTAAACAACTATGTTGCTGGGATGGCAATAAACACAAATAGTTCGACATGTGGAGAGAAAACTACCAGAGGACCTTAAGAAGCAAGAGGGAATGTATGGGTGTAAGACCTCTTGTAGATAATCCGGAGCCAGACCATGGAAAGGTGTAGAGTGGGATGAGATTGGAAGCCATTGCAGTTTATTTATAATGGTGGTTATGTGGGGGTACTGCAGCCTGCTGATTTAGTTTAGTTGGAACACCTACTAACAGACAATTACAGTAGTCAACATGTGGAAAAATGAAGGGATGGACCAGGGTATTGGCACCTGTAATGGACAGCTTTCCAGGTTTTTATGGGTGGATTTGTGGATTTAAAATTCTAATCTTTAAAAGAGTCTAATGATTGAAAAAAGGCTGGAGTTATAAATCCAACCTTTTCTTGATCTGGTGCCATTAAAGATCTTTTGAGTTTCTGATGTTTTACCAGCACTCATGCTACTGATGTAAAACTAATGGTAGCAGTATTTGGCCTATAGCATAACATATTCTTCTGACAAAAAAAGGTGCGGTCTATGGGGTGCAACAGAGCGCCTAATGCAACCTTTATTTGAAATGTTACATTTTGGTGGAAAGAAATCTCATTGAATTAATTGCATAACGCTTGGCTGATTATTGCCCCACAAACACAATCGTATCAGTCACAGCTTCTGCCTGCTTGGAAATGTTTGATATGGCTCGAACATCTTATTAATTAGTTTATCGAGTCTGCTCTCCACGGGACCATTATAGTCAGCAAATGTAACCGCTTACTGATTAGGTTAATAAAAGAAAAATAACTTCTGAAAGTGCTCCGTTTATGAGTACAATAAGAAGTCATCTGTAGTCGTAATGCTGCTCTGTATACCTGAATTTATTAAATGTGATATGCACAGTTTCTAACAGAATATTTGCTGAATTCACATACACACTCTTTCTGGTAATTGTAAGGGAAAAATAATTGAGTGTTCTTTTGCACTAATTTAAAACTTTAACATTTCTTAAAATTTCTACATAGTCACCTTCCTTTGCGCTCTCTTTTTGTATGGTACTATTTTAATGTAATCAGTGAAAAATGGTGGAACATGTAGCCTATGACAAACCGCAGCTTTACATCATCATCACATGCAAATCCTCTTTCCCTTAACACTTCTTTGAGTGGTCAAAAAAGATGGAAATCCGAAGGCACTAAATTCATTACAGTCCTGATGTGAGGTTTTACAGTTGTAAAAGTGAAAAGCAATCTGGCCTCTCCATTGATAAATATACTCTACAGTCTGCTAACAGGCCAGTCTAGCACCTCTCTAAGAAGATATGTTGAGGGGGGGGGGGTCGATCTCGGTCCTTTCTGTGCAGAGTTTGCATGTTCTCCCCCATGTGGGTTTCCTCCGTGTACTCCGGTTTCCTCCCACAGTCCAAAGACATGCTACTAGGTTAATTGGAGACACTGAATCGTCCTGTAGGTTTACCCAGCCGTGTAACCTGTCCCAAGCCCGGATAAATGGGGAGGGGTGGAGAAAGCAATGGCAAACTACTCCATAATCATTTCCGAAATACTTCATGGATCGATGATCCATCAAGTGACCGAGAGTCGGCTGCGACTGAACGGATAAGCAGCATCATCATCATCATAATTATTCTAGCAATTAAGGGCCTTCCTTAAGGTCCCGGCCGGGGCAGGCTAGGGATTGTGATGCTTGAATCAGCATTCTTCAGATTAATAGTCCCGTGATTTAGCCACTGTTTTGTTTATACATATACGTTCATTAATATTTTTTATGCAAAACACATAGTGTTCATTATTTGTATGTGCTGAAAATATATAAAAATAGCAAACAAATTAAAAAGGGTTTGAATTGTTTTTTTCCTTCACTATAGACCCGCATTTATTTTAGGCTAATGCTTCGGAAATCTTAGAACAGCCACACTGACATATAGGATCAGATTGCTTCGCTCTTCATATTGATCTTGACCACAAAATCAGATGCTAAATCAGCTGTTTTATTTTAAGATTTAAATAAATAATATCCTGTGTTTAAATAGATATATTATAGGGTCAGCAAGAATGTCCTGGCTTCAATCCTCAGGCGGTGTGGTCTGGTTTCTTTCTGTGTGAAGTTTTTATTTCTTGGGAAGTGCCGATTTCCTCCCACAGTCTAAAATCCTTCAGCCAGATTAATTTGAGACACTGAAATGTCTGGTTCCTTTTTATAAAAAGGCTTGATATGAAGGCTTTATAAAGGAGGTTATAAAGACTTATTAATTAGGTTGTAAATGTCTTATAAGTCATTAATAAGCAGTTATCATAAATAGGTCATCTTCCAGGTTAATTCCAGGGGGTGAATACTTTTGCAAGGCACTGTAGTCAACATAGGATGACTAGTCTCATTAAGTTCATCTACTTTGTTATTGTTCTGAATGCTTTCTGTACCTTACTGTTCATTTGGATTTTTATTAGCATTCATGTTAACATGTTATAGACATTATTAGACAAAAGAATATTTATATAGATATAAATACACCCTATTCTAAAAGGGCAAACATTTCCAGCCAAATTCTAATAACTTAAAGCTTTTTCCCTGTATGTATGCTAAGAGACACAAATAAACATCTGCTCAACAAAATTAGACACTACAATACATACATCAGCAGTTCGTATACAGATATAACATTAATAGAAAAATAAGCCTGTGCTTTGTAAATATAACATGTATTGAGCAGAGTGTATTCGAGATGTGTGATAAATATGCTGCATAAAAATGCTTCTCTGTATATCCCCGGCAGCCCACATATAGCTTGCGTGGGTGAAAATCTAATCTCAGGTGAGATTTAACCCAAGCTCTCACTCCCAGAGGTTTTTTTTTCCAAAGCGGACCAGATGTATGCGTTGATATGATTCGACTAAGTAACCAGTGCTCTAGGCACAGGTGGGTGAGATAAACATGGAGCTTCTCTGCTTGATAGTGACTCATGGGCCCTGGAATTCAGCTAGGCCCATGAAACATGATCTCGTCCCATAATTGGCTGCAATGGATCCAGAACAAGAGGAAAAGACAAAATTAAATTATGCCATGTGCGATGAAGGCAGTGTGATGTTCCTGTTGATTGGGACTTTTTAAAGGGCTCTTTCACACCTCATTGGATTTCAATTAGCAGGTGAGAAAAGCCTGCACTGCTAACCAGTTGCACTCCCTGACATTTCACCAGCGAGGTGAAGAAAATTTCATTCCACTCGGTTTTTTCTCATCCTCTTGCACAGATGGAGACATTGTGGACATAAGGGGACTGATGGCTCCATGACTTCCTGCTGTAATCTATAGGGGTGCAGAACAGGACCGATACTCAGACATTAAGGTTCTACCATTGGCCAATCTTAGTCACCATATGGAAGAGGAAGAGAAAGAGATCAAAATGGTTTTTGAGCATAGCACATGCTTCATTAAATAGGACAATTGCAGATATAAATCTCATTGCTTGGAGCTGTTAGACATCACATGAACAGCAGAGTCAGGAAAGACATAAAAAAGCAGTTGGAAATTGCTTGGATGAGATATTAACAGTAACTTACTCAGATGTGAAACAGTCTATGTCTAACATTTGGTAATTCAATATCGTGATTTACATATACAGCATTTTGCAGATGTTTAATCTAAAGCAACTTACAGTGAAGGGACTTGAACCAGTCATGTTCTGATTACCATTCCAGTACCTTAACTGCTAAACTACAGCTGCCCTCAAAGCCATTTAAAAATGAACATAGGGAAAATTTCAAGTGGGTAATTCACTTAACATTAAATATCACTTGTCAGTTTGTCTTATTTAGCAATCTAAACAATAATATCACGTTAGCTGGAATGCTAAACAATAGCCACTATTTTCTGTAAAACAAGACAGACAAATAAAAAAGAATTAGAATTTGTGGATTCCAGGAATCTCAGAATGATATGGGCCAGGCTGGCGTCTACGTCGTAATTGTTTACACTTACTCCCCAGGATGTTCAGGATGTTCCTGCTTTGTTCCCAGTATTTCCCAGTAGAACTGGAACTGCCATGACCCTGACTGGAATAAAGTAGTTGATGAAATGAAATGAAATTTGAAGACACTCTGTTATTGTTGTGGGCAACTTCGTGGCTCAGTGGGTAGCCCTGCTATCCTAAGGTCATAGGTTCAATTCCCCGGTGGAGTGGACTGGGTCCTGTCTGTGGGGAGTTTGAATGTTCTCTCCGTGTCTGTGTCAGCCTCCCACAATCCAAAAACATGCAGTTAAGTAAATTGGAGATAGTAAAATTGCCCTGGATTGGGCCTGAGGGTGTGTCAGCCCTAAGATGTACTTGCCCGGGGTATATCACGAGATGAGGATATGCTGCTCAGAGATTGATTGACCATATATTAATGTTGTATTTTCATTTCTAATTCAAGCACCCAAACAATGAAAATGTTAAAAGCATTCTAAATAACCTGGTTGTATCTTCAGTGTTGTTATAGCTTCGTGTTAAAGCTTTGAACACAGTCAAGTGCATCAGCAAATGAGCAGCGGGAGTCTGGGGTTTGATGGTCTATCTGAGACAAGGAGAAAACAGTGGAGTGAGTGAGAGTCCTGGGTCACTCTAATTACAGAGTTCTTGCTCAGTCTGTGTCTTCCCTAGAAGGCTGCCGTGGGCTTACAGGAACACTGAGTAACACTCTACAATCTGTGTTTGAGGATGGATGCATTTTAAAGATTTAGATTCTAATAGATCTTCTATGGATATGGTTTGATTGAGACCAGCTCTTTCTGGTGGACACTCTACACTTGTTGGCACAGCAGACAGGTGAAATGGAAATAAACCTGTTAACATTTATATCTTCAATCTAGATAAAGAACCACTGACTGATTTTCTCAGCTGGTTTAATGGTTTCAGTAAGTGTTGCATGTAATGTGTAAAAAAATGCTGCTATTGACCATTTTAAAATCAATAGGATCATGGGATGCTTTTCCTAAGGCACATGGGAAATGTCAGTGTAAAGATCATTTGATCTATACGAGCAAACAGACTTGTTTAAACAAAATACTTTAGCATTTTCAAACATAACCTTTATCCACCATACCTGTAGCATATGTGTAATTACATTCAGCATGTTTTCCTTCAAGTGTGGGTGGTCACCTCACAGCCAAAATGTCCTGGATTTGATTTCCAGACAGAGTGGAAATCGTACATAGAGGGATGCATTCATTTATTCATTTATTTAATTCAATTATTTGTCAGGAAATCCTAGACATTCTGAAAGGAAGCTTATGATTGGCCATTGAAAAAATAAAGTTTGAATTTGTTATTGCAGGATGTGATGGTGGTTGCACCATGCAAATCCAGGAGCTTTAGTGAACTGGAGGCCATTGCTAATGGAGTGTGAGCTCAGATTCTTCAAGTACATGGACAGAACTCATCTGGCTACACACTACTTGGAGTTAGGCTGTGTATCACATTTTCAGCATTTATAACAGCAGAATGATTCTTAACTTTGCAGTACTAAAGATGCTTGTCAATAATTATACAATTTATGTCATGTTGAGCTATTAAAAGGGAGCTGGTAAATTTAAACCCATGTAAAATTAAAAATAGGGCAAGACTAAATAAAAAAAGAATAAAAAAAAAACCATAAAAATATTGAATGAATTTGGGTAGGAAGAACTACTCCAGTGACCTGCTGAGAGTTCTGACCTTAACAACATGAAAGAGATTTGGGGATTATGTGAAATGATGATTGTCAGCTAGGTCTTCTTACATGTATAAAGGACTCTGACACATGTATAAAGTGGGTTCGGAGGGCAGATCAATTTATAACAACCTAATTCATTTATTTGTGCAAACCCATTCATCCTAGTAGGGACAAGTTCAACACACTGACCATTTTACTTCCACACCCCTCAATGCATTTAGAGCAACCTTGATGCACGCTTTTAGAATTTCTCCATGTTAGGGCAGCATGCATTCAGCAACTTCGATTACTAATTTTGTGGTTTGGTGATGCCTTCTAACCCAAACTTTACTTGTTTTAAAAGCAAATTAGTTCAGAAAGTCATGCCATTCAAAATGCACTCATATAGGTCAGCTAAAAAGTCAAGCTCTAATTTGTCAGCAGTTGTTGCCCTGTGGTTAAAGTGCTGGATGAGTAATCAAAAGGGCATTGGTTTAAGCCCCATTAATGCTTAATGTCACTGTTGGGGTCTTGATCAAGGAATCCAACCCTCAATTGGTTAAACAAGATACTGTCACAGTTCTGTAAGTCACTTTGGATAAAAGTATCTTGTAAATTTAAAGCACTTTTTTGTCTGGCAGCTTTATCCTTTGATGTAAATCTCACTTTATATATGAATCTACATTCTAGCTATTGATTTTATATTATTTGAGTAAGAAAATGAAAAAGAAAGCAGATATAGGATTTTTAAGCTTACCAGAGCTACTGAAGCAGATGGGGGTGATGGGTGTCATTTAAAACACAGTCCTACAGCAGTATCTGTAATGCTTTAGTCAATGTGAGTTTAAGCATTCCAGACTTAAAAAAGCTCATAAACACATGCACTTCTAAGCTGCTGGAAGGGAAAAATGGCTCCTGGATTTCTATGTACTACATGGATCCCGTTCTGCTTGGCTGCCTTTATTTACACGAGTTTGTGATGCTCCCGAGGGGCTGTTGAATTGAAGTGGATCACATCATCCCAGTGACTGCCACTTACCAGAAACTCACATGTCCAGAGGCAAAGCTCTGTATTTCATGGACATCAAAATACTAGCTGCTGAGCGTGTCACAACAAATACAAAGCAAGAAAATATCCACACGCATACAGTCGTCTCTTTCGTCCTGGTCGCAGCGGTGTTTACGACACCTCCGGGGACGAGGGCGGAGAGGACAGGGATTGCATGTTATAATGCAGAGAAGACTGTGGTGAGGTTACTGCTCATGGCCTGTGTTGAATATGTTGTGGAGTGAGTCGGAAAGGACAGAATTAGGTTAAAACTGGATCACAATATGCAACACACATTGTACATAATTTAGATCTTTGCCAGCCTTTTTTACCTTTATAAATGAGAACTTCTTTTTAAATAGTCATGTCAGGAAAGGATTGGGACAGTATTTCACAGCAGGCACCCTGAACCCAACATCTTCAGTCATTCATTTCAAGTCTGCAACATATTCAGAACAAGTTAACAAGTAAAGCATTTACCTCATTAATAGTAATTTTGCCATCCCTTTCACTAAAAAGAGGCACTGAGAATGGTGAGTATTTTGAGTTTCCACTGGATACGTTGTGGTGTGTGTGCACGTGTGTGTGGGCGCATACACCGGTCATGACTGCAAGTCATAATGATTAAGTAACATTTAAACAGTAAGTGTACATTTAAACATTTCTGTGAATCAAAATGTGATTCAGCCTTTCGACTGATCCTCCAATCATCTTGCAAAAGTTCCACAGCTCCATTCACCCCCAGAAACCCAGTTTCAAAGCAATAAAAAAAATGTTGTTGAAGTGAAAAGATGCTCAGCTTCAACGGGCAAACGCATCTATGCTACTGGTACTATGCAGTCTTAGAGAAATTGCCACTGGTGTACACACATGTCAGTGTTCAGCTGTTTGTGAATATCAGGAATAACAGCAAAAAATATCTTTTGTGAATTTTAGTGCTTATGAATTTCACTGGTCCTGATCCCTGATTCAAAAATGTTTCCTTTTTTTGGTTGTAGCTTTAAGCCTTTTAGCATTGAGTGCTCAGCCCCTGTGTCTTCAACACACAAACTATTTTGTAGAAAAGTCATTTATGAAAGCAGCAAAGTCATGAAATAGACAGGTTATTTTGGAGGTGAGATGTGGGCCCAGATTTTGAGTGTGGTGCATCTGTTCTTTCGTTTGCCAAATCCAGTGAAGTAGATTCAAATGCAGCAGGTGAAGTAACTGGGCCTGTGTGTTAGTGTTACTGTTATATACCATGAACCACAAAACTGGTCACCAGTCCTTCATCATGGGACACAGAAGATAAATCTTCTCCTCAACTCTGGACTCTGACACACACAAACATGTTGATATATTAATCCGTTAATACCTCAGCTGCTATACCACTGTGAACGTACTATTTGCATCTTTGCACATTTATAGCAACCTGCACAAGTTGTTGCATTTTTTGCACCTTAATCTGTTTTTATCTCTGCTGCTAAAAAAACCCTTTACACTGCTAACTGTATATCAGAACATATTTCTACCTCATGTACCATACACTCAGTACCATGTATAGACTCGTCTCTAGTCTTGTCTCTTAATTACTTGTTTAGATTAGAAATGTATCTTTTGTATTTATTATAGGCCTTCTGTATTTATGTACTGTTGTTATCTGCTCTGTGTATTGTATTGTTTTGCACGTTTGTTCTATGTTGCACCGTGGTCCCAGAGGAACGTTGTTTCATTTCAACATGTACCTGTATGTTTCTGAAATGACAATAAAGACTCTCTGACTCTCACTTCAGTTTATCTTTAAATTGTTTACCGGAACAACATGTGAAAAAAAGACAAGTTGATGGGGGAGAACATGCCAACTCCACACTGAATACACACATAAAAATCTACGGGAAATCAAAACCAGGACATCCTTGCTGTGAGATGACAGTGCCACTCACTAAGCCGAGTACTTGTTAGTAAAACCGTTTGCATAGCACATTTTCCAATGGACATTGTGTCAACTTTAGAGCCTCTAGGACTGACAGACCAAAAACCCTTGTTAAGCAATCGCAATTCTTCATCCTTCAGTCTACTGTATGTTCTGGACATTTCACTGCGAACACACCAGGTTACCAACACATCTTGAAGGAGCACCGTTGTTGGCACAGCAGTCACAGCAACTTGCAGGCTTTAAGCTCTAGAGGGTAACTGGTTTCAATCAGAATCAGCATAGGGTAAAACAACAGATATTGTAGTTAAAATGTGATATGAATAAACAGGCGTAGCCAAAACGCAGTGGCAAGCAAATCCAACAAAACATCAGACTGTCCAGACCCCAGACCTCCAGGATCAAAGTCACACATGGACTAAACTTGAAAATCAAGACTGTGTCTGAATCCTGAAGTGGTAGGGAGATTATTTCAAAGTTATGGTCTATGTTGGAAAGTTTTAGGGGACTTTAGTTTAGTTTAGTTAGCTTTAGGAGTATGTTTGGACTGAATGTCTAGAACAGATTTGACATTTTTGTTTATATTATTATTATTATCATCATCATCTAGTTATGCGTTTTAGTTCAACTTGATTTTCTTTATGTATGGTTTGTCTAAATTCTATTCATTCAAACAATTATCCAGGCCACAGAAAGAGGATGTGGGTTAAGGCTTATTTTCTCTCAATGTTTCTTCCTGTAATTCCAAGAACATTTTTACTTCTCACTGTCCCCCTCGGCTTCCTTACCACGGCTGTTTTAGTGTGTTGGGCCTGAATTCTTTAAAGCATGTCTGAGACAATGTCTAATGTTAAAAGCGCTATACAAATATGTTTGACTGGACTTTGTGGATTTCTACTGTGTTTTTGTGATACCGCCTGAGCGGTTTTCACGTTTGTCTAAAACAGCCTCCTTAACGACTCAAAAGAAGCCATTTACTATAAGACAGTTTTGTGGAAGCATAGTCTATGCTACAATCCATTCACAAGTGCTAAGTGGTGGTGAAGTTTGGCACCTTTGGCTTCCAAGGGAAATCTATTCTCTATGCATCAGTGCCAGAGCAGAAGGGCTTCTGACAGGTCTGCTCTGTAAGAGTAGGAATCAGTCAGAGTCAGAAATGGAAGTACAACTGCAGGTTTCATTTTCCCAAACTCTCTTCTCTCGCCCTCTCTCAGTCCGACGGATCCGGCCGGGTTGCTGTATGAGAGTTAATGGCCCTGTCAGGAGGCGCCTGGCCCAGCTACCTGAAGCAGTTACGGCTCATGGAGCCACCCCCACTTCCCTGTCATACACTTAACTAAACGCGGCGATGAGGAGGATTGGAGGTGTTCAGAGGCTAATAGCTTTTCCAGGTAAATAAATTCCCATAATTCATAATAAGCTGTTAGCATGCATGTCAAGCCCTGGCTTGGAGTACAGGTCACAGGGATTAAGTTCTACAACATCAAGGCTGCTTTTTTATTTAATTGTCCATTCAGCGGGACCCACTCATGCAGCAAAACAAATCAGAGCATTCATGCTAATCATTAAAATCAGGCTAATCATTTTAGTTAATATTTAATAGAGCTGTACACTAAAAGCACTAAAGACCGACCTGCCACCAAGTGAGGGACAGTGGGTGACCATGTCAAACACACACACACACACACACATTTTATTTGACTACAACCCCAAACCAGAAATTGCTGAAACAGCATGAAAAATGCTAATAATAATTTCTTTCATTTACTATAATTTCATTGCAGTCAGTATGAACCTGATATATCCTCAATTTTATTTTATTTATAAATAAGCATCCAGGCATAAACACATTAAAAACACACACAAAAAGTTTGGACAGTTGGACAGTACAGAGGACTGCAAAAGTAATTCCCAATGTGAATATATCAGCTATTGTTGGGCTTTCGTTGTTTATTTATAAATTCTAATTTTTAATCACAGCATTTACAAATGAATATGCTAAATGTTAGCACTAAAAGCTTATTGACTGGTCACTTAAACTCTTAACCAAGGGTATCAGTAACACACATGATAACGGTGGCATGGTGGGTAGCACCGTCACCCCACAACAAGAAGGTCTTGGGGCGGTCCGGGCTCTTTCTGTGTGGAGTTCTCTCCTTGTCTGCATGGGTTTACTCCAGGTGCTCCAGTTTCCTCCCACAGTCCAAAAACATGCAGCTAGGTTAATTGGAGAAAAAAATGTCAATGAGTGTGTTTGAGATTAAACTTGTGAATTAGTGAAACTTGTAATGTCATGAATAACTACAGTGTCTGTCATGAATGTAACCAAAGTAAATAACAGGACTCTCAGTTCTCCTGAAACTAAGAGAGGAAATGCACTAAGAAAAATCTGACTTTGCCCAGGGGCCAGGATTAGCTCTTTGCTTTATTTAACCAGTGGAACTGAAGTTGCTTAATTACTCAAATGCTCCATGTGCAATTAGTGCTGGAACCAGGCCTGTGCATGGGCATAAACAGAGGGCACTAGAGGATACCAAATGCTACAGGACACAGACCAAATTAATGCAATGGTTAAATGGTGCACATAAAAACAGGCTATGACTCTAATTGCTTTATATTTGTTGTGAGTCGTGAAAAAGGTTATCGAACAGGAAAATTATTATACTTTGACCCATTAATGGTAGCGCTCTGAGAAAAGAATTGAATATCCAGCCACATGACACGTTATTAAACCTTTAGACCATTCATCACCAGTTGCTGCACTGCGTTAAGTTAATATGATGCATTTTAAACATATTTTTCTTTAACGCTTTATTGTATAGGCATTGCATGCTGGTAACTTGACTATTTTTTGGGAATTAAAATGCAGGCAGCCATGGGCCACCTTTAGACGGAGACATAAATCATTATGCAAGCAAATTAAAATGCTTTGTGAGCCGGATCCTGCCTTTGGGCCTTGAGCTTGACAAGTGTGACATGCAGTAACTACTTATGTAAGGGATAAACAAAAATTTAGATTTCCTCAGACAACTGCTTATTATCATATTTATTGTGGGTGAGAGTGGCTCAGGGCGTCACATCAGGAACCAGCAGGATAACGGTTCAACTTTAATAAAGACTGTGCTTCATCAGAGAGGCAGAGTAATACAGTCGCAATCAAAATCATTCAACCCCCATTGCAAATTAGGTTTATTGGCAAAATTTCTTTTAATGACTACAGTAGACTCTGAATTATTCAACCCCCTGAATCGAATCACTCGTAAGAGCACATTTGCAAATCAGGTGTTGTCTCAAGCACACCTGATGCAACTAATCAAGGGCTTTATTAGTTTCATCAGAAGTGGTCGAGGGAAAACATGTCATATATCTGATAATAATCTGATGATGATTTTTAAAACCGGGTCCTACATGTCCCATACACATCTCTTCTGAAATGACATCGTAGCTCCACTTCTCTCTGTACCCCGCATCCGCTTCACTCCGCAAACAGCAACAAACATGGCGCCATACAGTGCTGCGTTTGTACTACAGCAAATACTGGCTTTGATATGGCTTTTACAAACTACATTCGTTTTTTGAAGCGTCTTCGTGTAGACAGGGCCTCAGACTTTAAAAAGCAGATTCTCACAGTTTGTCAGAACGCTCAGTTATAAGAAGGCTATGTGAAACAGCGAGGAAAATCCATTTAAACATAAATACATGTGGAACTTTCAGAGTGGATTTAACAGTAATGCTGCACAAATGCATATTTGCCTCATTCATTGCACGTTCATGCCGTTCTACCACATTGCTCAGGTCAATGTTTTTGCCGTTTCTCATGTCAATGTGCTTTTACAGTGTACTTCTAGACTCCCAAATATGCACCTGGAGGTATCTCAAATTTAAAATAAATGTGAAAAGTGCAATGCTCTGAAATGGAGTATAATTCTAAGAGTGTAGTGCTATCCATGCACACTTTATAGCTTTAGTGCAAAACTATGCCAAACGACATTAAATGCATAGTGTAAATATAGGGTGAGACTGTGGCCTTGCAGCATAAAGTTTCTGGGTTCTGTTGCCAGATGGAGTGGTTTGTGTCTTCCTGTGTCTGTGTGGATTTCCTCAGGAGTCCGAAGACATGCAGTCAGGTTGATTAGAGATACTTAAGTCCCACTAGGTATGAATGTGTTTGCTCTGTGATAAATTAGCAACCTGTCAAGGGTATTTCCCTTGATTAAACCCACTGTGACACAGAATAGGATAATGCAGTTGTGAAACAGACAATGAGCGAATGATTAAATCATTAAACAATTTAAGAAAATGCATAGATTTGATGCTGTTTGACCGACCCATGCCTGAGGAGAATCCTTTTTAAGCATCCAATCTGTGAAACGCAAGGGATGTTGACTTAAGGCGTGTTTTAGTTATGCCCTTCACCAACCCCCATTTAGTGTGTGAATTTTAGTAATGCCCTTGACCAAGAACCATTCCTTCAGGGTGCTTTTGTCAGCACAGCAATATAAAAGGAAATATATAATTGACAAAAAACAACAACTTAATTTCAATAAATGTTTACACATAAACTATAAACCTGAAGTATATTGGCTTTATATATCTGCAGTGCCTTGACATGGTTTTTTCTATTACTCTTCTGCTTTTACTGTCTGCATCATGACCCACTTTATTGCTGCTGTTGAGAGTATTATTACCATGTGACCTGTGGATTCACCTGCATCTGATCTGCACTTGAAGGGCAGCGTCACAAATTGTCCATTAAGGAAAAGAAAAGTGCCATGAAAGCTTCTTGGGGAGGGAGAGCAGTAACAGTCAGCCGAGCGGAACCCTCTCTAATTTATTTCCCTGGCTTCAGGGAGCACCGGTGACAGAAAATCTGTTGAGACGGCATTGCCATTGCAAACACTGGGTGTGTTTAAAACTAAAGCTGCCTACTGCCTTGCTATTTAGTGCTCTTTAACAAGCCATTGTGTTAAGGCTCAGTTCTTAGTGTCAGTTCCTTAAAGGGAATTTTTTCTGACTAATGACTTCTTTGACCTTTCCAAGATGTGGAGCTCCCGGGGTGGCCGGGGTGGAAGATCTGACTGACTGCACATCCTTTAATCCTTCTGTAAAGTATTTAGGCACCACTGCTCTGTTGATTGTGGTTTGGTGTTGCAGACCAATTTTTGTAATCTGAAGGATGCCAGTTCAAACCTCACCTCACTTCTAGGTTGCTGTCGTTGGGCCCTTGAACAAGAGCCTTAAACCTCATTGCTCAGACTGTATACTGTAACTGTACTGTAAGTCACTATGGATAAAGACATCTGCTAAATGCTGAAAATGTAAATGCAGCCCCACCCATTCTCTCACACATCCTAATAAGTGTATTAGATATATTATACAGTATAAAACTATTTTCCGTTTCAGTATGGATGTACCCCTAGGCATAAAGCATAGTTCATTAAAATTTCATTAAAGTTTGAAGGAAAAACTATGGGAGCCTGCATAGTGCCCTGACCTTAACCTACAACTATTGCATAATTTTGAATGTTGATTGTCAGTCAAGTCTTCTCCTAGAACACCATTACCTCAAATAGGCCAATTTGACCAAAAAGGATCAAATTTCCAAAGGAAAGAAATTAAATGTTTAGCAAGCCAGCTCATTATAATGTGTCCACATACGTTTGGTCGTATAATGTAAACCGGATTTGGAAAAGTAAGCATCACCAGCCAGTATTAGCCAGTTCTTCGTAGTATTTTTAGTGCGGTACGTTATCAAAGGCTTATCAACTGGATCTTTTTATTGCCTGTCTCTGAACACAGCTTGCTGAACCTTCAAAGGTCAAACAGCCTAGCTTCAACAAATGACTAAAACGTTTTTAGATTTAACGACTTCATCGTCTAGATGTTCTCAGAGGCATCTTTGTTCTGTCAGACTGGGTTGCATTGCTTTACAATTTTAGACAAACTCTGCATTATTATTCTTTAGCTGGTCGTTTCTCCTCCAGTAGCCTCCGCTTGTTCGGCCACAGTGTGAGCTGGTGATTAATTCTACTGACAGCAATGCTTAAAGCCACCCCTCAGTTCTAGCATTTATTTTGCTTCGTTCATCAACTTTTTATGTTAAAAGGGTAGAACCAGAGTAAACGCGGAGCATGAGCTTGATAAAGACATGAGATTTAAAATCATTACCAGGCTTTTGTCCAAGGTTGCCACATGGAAATTATCAGCATTCAGCAAGAATTAGTGATGTTCAAAATTGATATTGATTAGTGATCCTGAAGCATAATGTGTAGAGATCGATTCAACAATAGTAGATACATTTGAACACAGCCTTACTAGATTCTTTCAAACAGAGTAGCATATCCTTGTTAATCTGTATATTGCTTAGACTATTGCTATTGTATCTTTTTAAGGGGTGCATATAAGTTACAAAAGTCTAATTTGCTAAGCAGTTGTATTGTATATAGAAAAACCGATCAGCAGTGGTGGGACGATGTTAGAAGACACTTCTCTCATTGTAACCACCATATTGCTCAAAAACCTCTATTTTCATAGTGAATAACTTGAACTAAATAAATACAAAAATATTGTACTTCTAATTGAATGCTGATAATTGTTTTGATGGTCTTAATGTAGGTGCTCTCAAAAAAAAGAATTATTGTATTTCATCCTTATTTGGAAAAAATTAACACAAATCCAAAATAGTGCACTACAGTTTGAGTATTGTGTGATTTCGGACACACCGCCTTTTTTAAAGGGGAAGCGTCACGGTGCCCTTAGCACGATGCTCCGCCCTGCACTGCAGCGTCCCGAAAGCTGATTAATTGGCTTGTCAGTGCAGTATTTTTATCCTCGCTCCCCAGATGGGTGCACTCGCTTGCAGTCCTTCCCAGTGTCCTCCAGCGTCCTACAGCTCGGTCACGTGACTATGCAAGAACCTCCCCCTCCCTTGTGCTTAACAAAGTCTTTTTATTGACCGAGAAGACCTCTGATTTGGTCAAGAGGACATATGAAGTTGGCAGGTTAAATGCCACGTGGCTTCATGTTTGACTCACAGTTATGCTCTGTTCGAGTAGAGGATTTCATTTTGTCCCTTGTGTACAGTGAATGAAGGCTTTGGGTTATCATATAATGAGCGGACTGGGAGAACTGGTGTGCGCTTACATGATGAAACAAGGCTGTGCACGGCTGTGTATGGACGGGAGTTGAGTTAGGCCTGACGGAACACACAGGAAATATAGAATCACATACTGCAGAGAGAATAAACACCACACTTGGACTACAGGAGTCCATGAAACTGTATAGAATGAAATAAAAAGTCACAGTTATGGATGGAAACTGCTTCTGCAATCTATTTCTAATTTATCTTTATTGCAACCCTAGCCCCAGAGGCAATTCCAGGTTTTATGTGACATGAAAATACCACAAAAACACAATTCTGCTTTTGCTAATAATAACAAATTATCTTCCTAGGCATGTTGCCACAGGGGTTCAGAAAGCCCACCCTGTTTTAGCAAACTCATCACAGAGGTCCAAAGCGATTTGTTGATTCTTAACTAACCTGTCATATGTTGAGTGAAAAAAATACATTGGAGTGAAATAATTGCAATATAATTTACATCATCCGCTACATATTTAATTCATTAAAGCGTCTTGGCTCCCCTGGAATATTTTACTAATTTTCTCATATTAAAACATTTTTAGCTTAAGGGGAAACATGCATTTGTTTATTTTTTGTTAAATCAATTCATTGAAGAAGTCAAAATATAGTAAAAAATGTTGACAAGGATTTGCAAAGCCAACACAATGAAACATCTGGTAGAGAGGGTGCTGCAGAGCAACATGTTGCCCAGATATCATCAGGTCATTTCTGTGAGTGTTACATGTTCCTACAGTGTAAATATGAGTTCCTTTTATGTTATCTGACCTCACACCTTTTACAACAGAAAGCATTGCATAATTAAGCCAGTAAGATTTAATTGCCCATAATATGTCCTCATAAACTGCTTTAGTCAGCATCTTTGGTGATAGCAATTGGTTAGTACCATGAATTCCATCTCTAACCAACCGGCAAGGTTAAGGTACTGAATTATTTTTTAAAAATGTCACTGGTTAAAGCCCCACCACTGCCAGGTTGCCACTATTAGGCCCTTGACCAAGGCCCTTAACCTTCAAATGCTCAATACAATATATACTGTCACAGGAAGTGTGTGCTAAATGCCGAATGTTTTTTTCCAGACATGAAAGGCTGATTAATCAATAAAAAGCTAACTTTTCTTTTGTTTGAGAACTGTTCTTATTTGTCTCAGTGCATCTATCTTGTGTGTTTGTTTTGTGTTTTGTGCGCTTAAGAGATCAGCTACATAATGACCTGCTGTTTTAAATCTTTGCTCAAACTCTTTTTAGGTAGCTTCTGTATTTCCCTCATTATCTTGGAGCGTGTTGTGAAATCCTGCATGTTGTACCAGCTCGCGAACGATTTTATCAAACCTGTCATACTTGGGAAATGTGTTTCCCATCTCTGTGTAGCTTTTCAGTGTTGCACTGCAATTTTCACTTAACAACTGTGAGAAAGTGAGAGAGGGGTGGTATGATGGCTCGAAGCATTG
>JAYDZG010000015.1:23087602-23104080 GCA_034509265.1 Microcambeva bendego | reverse complement strand
GCTTAGAAATAGACCAATTTTATGTAGGTTTAGATAAAAGATAAGCAACAGATTCGCAACTGTGTTTGCCATTTTTCTTGGTGCCTCTACTACCTAATCATTCTGCAAATTAATGTAATTTCCATAATAAATGCTACTAGCCAAAAGCTTAAACTGAGATGATATTAAGTTTATAAATGTGTGTTGTACAGTTAGAGATATAAAAGCCATTATTCTGCTAGTCTTCTAGCCAAAAACATGCTTATCGGTGACCAGCTAGCGTACATCGGTTTTCCACTACTTTTTGCATTGCATTATGGGATTATTTAAGTGCACAGGAAATTCTGCACTAGGTTTTCAAACACTCAAACAAAATGGCTGGACCCCAAATGATTGCACTACATAGTGAACAGGGTGCAATTATTTCTCACATACAAGTCCTCGTCAGTCATAGTAACTGGAAGTGAAATGCTTTAGCGACTACTTAGCCACATGAGTAATTAAATAAATTACCAAAATATGAATTTATATTAAAATAGATAGACAGAAAGCAGACTTTCAACCATTAACGCCAATTCTGAGACCTGAGCTTTTTTCACCTACGTCAAACCACTTTTTTTATCAGTAGCTTCTAAGCTTTTATGATTGTGAAGCCAGCATGGCTGATGACTGTTTCACTGAGCATATTTCTATAACCTCCTGAAAACATAAACATACATACATATACAGCAAATATATGCAAATATTTTTGGTGGATAGGAAGGTGAGTTAAGATGTATAGAAAGAAAGAAACTCTCGATGTCTGTTATAATGTATATTGGGTTTGTTAACAATGACATATTCCTTTAAAGGCTAAATACATTTACTTTGATTATAGTTATTGTAATTACTGATCCTCCTGCCATATGTGCTTTATCAATTTGGAGTAGAAATGTCTTTCCATTCTATAATTTAGTGCAAATATTTTAATAACAGACCTTGGCATCAGATAAACCATGATGGTGCCCTTTTGGCCTTGTGTTCTCTCTTAATGATTGTGACTCATGCTGCACCGGAATCTGCTGCGTACATGTTATTCTTTAGCTCTGCATTTATCCTCTTCGAATCCTTAACATGCACTCTTCAGAGGATTCAGATAGCAGTTTTAATCACAGCTTCATTTTAGTTAATCTGACTGTTGAGAGAACTGCAGCACCCAGTCAAATGATCTTTAGTGGAAATTCTACTGAATGACAACTTAAAACTAATATTTGCAATGGTTTAGATTTAGATGGATGTGTGGACACTCTGTTTGGTCTAGAAATAGACTTACTCTAATCAATAGGAGGTAGAAAAGAGTTTACGGTTTTGTATAAAATATTAACCATCCAGTAATAAACCTGTTGTTCACATAAATCCAGCAGGAAACACTTTAAAGCTTTTATTGTTTCTTTTACCAGCTGATCGGATCTCTGCCGGGGGCTGTCTGACGAGGTTAATGGTAAAAACTTTTCTATAACAGTCATGGTTGCAAAAACCTGTAAATATTCATCCCAGTGGTAAATTATCATTGTTTTTTTCTCAATGACTAGTAGTGTAAATGGTCTTATAAAGAGCTATATCTTGCCTTTTTGCTTTCAAGGTCTGTGTTAAAACACAATGCAGATAAAATTCAGTCATGGGTGCCAACGGTGCCAATTAGAGGTTCTGTTACTCGTTAAATACGTCATTTTAAACTAATGAACAGCATCATAAAAGATAGCCTGAGTCGTCTCCCGGAAATGCTGATTTACAATTATACAGCTCAGTAATTTTTCAAGTTCAACACTCTCACCTCTACTTTTTAAAGTAGAGACTGTTAGAGACAGCTATAAACCTTTTACCCTGTGGAAAAATGCTTTCATTCAGCCCCCAAAAAAGTAAAAAGCACTTCCATATTTTGATTGGAAACTGTGTGGGCAGGTGCGGTAGTAGGTTTGAAAGCTCATTGTCCTGATTTAGCTCCATCTGATTTCCACCTTTCAAAGAAGCATTAAGGGAATATGATGCTGAGGGCATTAAAAAGTTTGTATGCCGTCGGGAAAAAATGGATGAATAAATGTCACTGTAGAACAGTGATGTTACCTGTTTTAGAAATTCTTAGTAAGGTTTAATAATGTTTAAACAATCCTTGTTTCATTTCACATGTGGAATTTGAAAACTCCACATTTTGGAATATTTTTTAATATTTGAACTGAGCAAAATATTGCACCCATGTATTTGTATTTAGTCCCATTGATTTAAATGCAATGTAAAAGAAATCTGTTCATATGTGGTGCTTTTTAAAACATCATTTATATATGGAATTATAAATGGAAAAACTTTGTCTGACACAGTGTTTCTGTTGCAATTGAAGAAAGACTATTTTTGGATCCATACAAGCAATTTTGAGCATAAGTTGACAATTCTGAGAGTTAATAAAAATATATATACTGTATTTTCACCTTGATAACCTCTATAAGCAATAATGGTAAGTGGTGACAACTTTTAGAAACCTATTTTGTGAAATCTTCATAAAAGCTGCCACTGCTTTCTCTAAAGCAGACACATGGATCCACTAATTTACTATAAAACTTTGGGAGATTGTGAGACACAGTGGATGTTCCAGCACTGTTTACTTAGCCAAGCCTTGACTTGGAAGAGTTCTTAGGGATCATTGGCATCAGTGATTCACAGAACCAAAGCTAATTTAAATTAGATAGTCAGACTGTCGAGAGATCCCAACAGCATCACTGACCACCTGTATTCTTTTTTATTACTCTGCTAATCAATGTAGCCAAACAAACTTTGCAGGCCTATCCGAATTCCTTTTACCATATTCCAGTTTATTCCTGTGTGTGTCTGAGTTCTTGGTTGTTAACGATCATGTTCTTGTTGCCACTGTGTCACATTTGTCCCAACCTTTATCAGGTCATCATATAAGTCTTTTCCTCTTACAAAGGGTTTTTTCATGGCACTGATAAGATTGCTATGGCATCTTTATCCCACAGTTAGACAGGTTTGCTGCTGCACCATAAGTTTAAACTTTTTGATGAGTTAGAACATTAGATCAACCCACCGATATGCCGTCAAAGCAGCTATGACTCACCAAGCCTTGGACCGGTGAAACATATCTACACGTCCAATATCAAGCCATTACAAACAAATCCACTATTTTCATACTTCGGCACATTCAGATTCCATCTCAGATACCTAGCCATACACATCATCTTTCAGAAAACATCATATATTGGTGTGGTTGACTTTCTTCCATTACTACACATGTTTTTTTTGTTTTTCTTTCCATATTGCTCAGACCCAATCTCAGACCCAATAGCACTTCTGTTGGACTGTACCAGGGGGCGTAGCCTTTATGTCATTCGAAAATGAATCATGTTGGTGTGTTGCGACCAGGAATCCTCTGACTTCTGTCAGTGGGTACTCAATGTAACTGCCCATGAGCACCCTTTGCTTTTTTGAAAAAACTGCAACCAACTATAATCAACTTATTAATTTGCTGCATTAAACATGTGTAATGTATTGTGAGTAACCGTGCACATTTACTTTATTTTCTACTGTCGTAGCTGTTAAAAGACGTTTTCACATTTTTGAAGAGTTGTTCTAATGGTTCTGTGTACATATGGATGTAATTACTAAGTACTATCCTTGTATAAACCAATTTAGAAAAAAATTAGAGAGATCAGTAAAACAAGATTCGGACCTTCGGACCAGCTTCATTGTGTTTCGTAAATATGATGCCACTAACACTTAGGACAAAGGCAAAATAAAAGTGAAAAAAATTGAATAAGACACTTAATTGAAATGAAACTCCACTCATTAAGAAAGTAAATTGTTTAAAGGTAGAGGGATCATGACTTGTTTTAAGAGGTAATTTACAAAAGGCTCAGTATTTGCATGCAAACATAAGTCATGCGTAAACACTTGTTTTTTGTTTCAGCAACAAGATTGCAAATAATATTTTTCTTCTACTATAAGTTAAATTGTAACTGTGTTAGGTAAAGCTGTAGACAACTGTTGAATCTTGAACTGTCTTCAATTCTGTAGACAGCATTGCATAAATACTTGTAGTAAATGTACCTACCTAAATATCTCAGTTGTGTTTCGAAAACTGTTGTAATGTAACAGTCCACCCTGCAAGAGATGCAACCATAATCAATTCTCTGCAGAAATGCAATTGATGTCTCTGTGTCCAAGTTCATCTAAGATGGACCAGAAGCCAGTGGAATTATGCTGTTATCAGATGAATCATTATTTCTGCTTGTTTCTGGAACAAATGGACATCTCAGTTTATTCTCTGTGCAAAGGACAAAAAGGATCATTCATATTGTTAAAGGAGCAAAATGCAACAGCTGCATGTATGGCCTTTATCCAAAGTGACAATGTATTTACGCATGCTTAGGCCAATATAAATAATATGATAAAGATTTTTTACTTATACCTGTAAGTCAAACTGCAAACATGAGGTTAGGTCAAAGTACTTGAGCTCAAACTTGTTTGTCTATTGTAGTCAAATTCCAATTATTACATATGAAATGTGCAAATTTTAACCTGTTTACTCTTTCTCTGTATGGATATCATAAAACTTTGAATTTCAGACATGATTAATAAATAATATGCTGCCCAAAAAGTTTCCTGAAATGTTGAAACATTTACCTCAGCTCTTAAATTATTTACCCCCACATATTCTTGGTTTGGGCTAATGTACAGCACTGGCAGGATTACCAGTTTGTTCTGACTTTATCAAATAAATCCCTTAAAATTCAAAGTTAAAAAGACACATGAATATCTTTACAACCCAAAGTAAATGATACCAAAAGTGGACCATTATAAAGTCACACAGCGCATCTTCATTTTTCCTCTTACTCTCATATTTATGATTTCATGCCTCATTTGACATAATTAGTGATTTTGTAAACAGGTACAGCAGAACCCCCTTTTCTTGTTGATCTTTAAGACGTGTTTAAGACAGCCAATCAAATTAACAGTACTGACTTCATTCAGGATGCCGAATTTAATAATACATCATTAATAAACATGTTATTGTGTCTATTGACTTTACATTTGATCAAACAGTAAACTCAGAGGGTTCTTTTGAACAGTTTCTGTACTTTTTTTAACTGACATTTCTTTTCTACAAAGTCACCCGTCCTTTGCAATGTATTTTCCCAAGCAACAATTTCAATTACGTCAGCAAAAAATGATTTTTTTTACAGCTTCTTTGAGGTTCATCTAAAAGGTGGAAATCAGATAGTGTTAAATCCAGACGATAAGCTCTCTTACACAGGACAAATCACTACTCCCCACACCCTTACCCTTTCCAACCAAACTATAGAAGTACAGAAAGTTTTTTTTAAGATTACTCAGACATCATACTTAATATGACCACGCTATTAAAATGAAGTTTAAGCTTCAGCGTTTAACAATTAAGGTTTTAAAACACAAACAAAAACACCAGATGAGGTACGTATTTATTCTTTATTTAGGAAGAGACAAAATGCCCAGTGTCATTGTGCTTTTACATTGTTCAAACACTAGGCAAAAAGAAAAAAGAAATCCCCATGGGGAGGAAACTCCAGAAATAATGTCATTTGTTTTTATAGTACAGTTCTGTAGAAATGTTCGATTCCAAAGGATTATTTACAAGGCATTTTTGCAATAAAGAGTTCCCTTTTTTGTTCGTAATACAAAAGCAGAGGTTCAGCTAATACAAGGCCAGTCTACTACCTGAATCTCTAAAGTTTGTGCTACTGTTTATTGTTTTTCCACAAAGAAAGTTGGAAATGTCTAAAAAGAAGTGCTTTTATAGATCTCCCGGTGAGGTCCGCTGCAGTGGAAGTGCTGCTCGCATACCTGAAGCACAGGGCTGCTTCTCAAACCTCATACTACCTTACTAAACAAAGCTCAAATTGGCATAACCAACAACTGTCATCACTATACTTGTTTTGTATAATGTGTGGTTTGAAACGCAGCCTTGATCACACGGCGGTGGTTCAGAGCACATGGAGCTGTTCAATCAGCATCACATGACTACCTATCTAACCCTACTGTAAATAAGAGGCAGGCAGTGCATAACCAGTTAGAAAAGAACCCTGAACCCCCCACCCCCCCCTAGCCCGTCTATATCCGCTAATACTACACTGGCATTTCCCTGATATTGAGCTTCCGCGTCACCACAACTAACTGTATTGGATTAAAATCATGATTAAAAATGTTATAGCTATTTCTTATTTATTATTTTAAAAATACCATGCATTATTGCTCTATTCATTGTTATGACTCCCGAGAAATATTGCCGAGTGATTCTAGCTAGATTTTTGCAGAAAATAACCAAAAGCTTGATACAAATTGGCATAGATTTCATCATTTTTTGCATGCAACAAAGTGGCAAAGAAAAAGTATGTAAAAGTGGCAAATGCTTTGGCATATTAATGACATGTTGAAGGCTTGAGAAAATAAATTAAAGTGCAAATTAAGGAGTAAAAAACAAACAAATAAATAAATAAATAAATAGGCATACATAAGTTAATGAATAAATAGTTTTACCTCGACGCTGAACACTTTTGTGGCCACTTGCAGCAATATAATGTGATCCAATACTTAGAAAAAGGTTTGACCTTTTAAAAAGTTTGACATTTTTAATGTCTTTTGAGTTTTTTTGGCGAAATGCGCGTCGCTATTTCAGATCGGAGTGGGTGAACAGAGGGAAGATAGTTGTGCATGTGAAAGAAAAGTTGCATGCGAGTAATCCGTGTCGCAGGAAATGCACTTAGCCATGTGGGTGCACCTGCCATTTTTTTGCTCATGAATCGGGTATTAGCGGTGAGAAGGCTCCCTTGAAGCAGGCGGACTCGTAGTGCTTGTTCAGGTACGACTTGAGCGCGAAGGTCTTGTTGCAGCGCTTGCACTTATAATGTTTAAAGGCCGAGTGCGTCTGCATGTGCGCGCGCAGGTTGGAGCGATCGGCGAAGGCCTTGCCACAGTGTGCACAGCCGAAAGGCTTTTCGCCCGTGTGTGAGCGCATGTGGCCCTGCAGCAGCCACGGCCGACTGAACGCTTTGCCACACACGTCGCACTTGTGCTTGAGGTCGTGCGTCAGCAGGTGCATGGCCATGGCCGGCATGGAGACGTACACCTTGCCGCATGTCGGGCACTTCTTAGCCATCTTGCTGTCCATGCTGCGGTGTGTCTGCTTGTGGCGACTCAGGTTGGATGATGTGGCGTAGCTTTTCCCGCACTCGTTGCATGTGTGTCGCTGCACGTTTCTGCCGTTGGCCACGGCTCTCCTTCTTGATCGGCCATCTGTGATGAAAAAGGCATCTACAGTGTAGCCCTCGCTTACTGCGGTGTCGCCGTTGATGTAGCCGGAGGAGATCTCCGAGCGAGGGCTGTCTGGCTGGTCCGAATCTGGTGCGCTGTAGTCAACATGCAGGCTTTCGTAGATGGGTCCCGGTGAGGGAACTTTAATCCCACTATCACTCTCTGCATCATACACGGAGGGGGTTATGTAGTCACTAATGTACCCTGCAAATAAAAAGACAGGAGCAGTTAGCAACAGTTTAACTTTAATTGTTTATCAGGATTTAACTGTCATGTTTTACATGTTGGTTACTTGTTATTCATTATACAAGTTTATATCCTACACATGCATGGATAATTTTGTATCTCCAATTAACTTGACCATATTTTAGAACTGTGGGAGGAAACTAGGGTTACATGAAAACATGTAAACTCCACACAGAAAGAACCCAGACCACCCCATCTGTGGATCAAACACAGGACCTTTTGCTGTGAGGTGACAGGCTTACCCACTTAGCCACCCAGTCGACCCAAACTTAGATTACATTAACATGCAACAGTGTATTCAATTTTGATTCTGGCTGAATTATTTCTCAATATGAGTATTAATTTTTTTTAGTTACCCCCTAAACTTGATCAGGTTTACATTGTAATTGAACATCTCCCAACACTGGTAATGAGGTAGTGGTTAAGGTATTGAATTAGTAATCACAGGGTCACTGGTACAAGCCCACCACTGCCAGGTTGCTGCTGTTGGGCCCTTAACCCTCATTGCACAGAGTGTATACTGTTACTGTAATGTAAGTCACTTTAGATAGCTGTCTGCAAAATGTTGAAAATAAGACATAACCTTGACCTTATATGCTCTTCTCCAACTACAGTTAGGTTTTGGAGAGGTAGCGTATCAAATTTGGTTGCCAGCTGGTCTGGGCCCTATTTATGTGAACTTGACATTTTTTTCACAGGTTTACTTCACGAACTCCAGTAACCTTTGACAGCCTAACAACATGCAATTGGGTTAAACTGGAGATCTAGAATGGTCCATGATCATGTTTGACATTAAATTTGAACTGATGAATCTTGTGTAACCAGTAACTATCTTTCCTGTCATAAATGTAACCTGGTGTGTAAAAGATGACATGACAAAATCCTATTAAATGGATATTTAACCGACATGACAAGATCTTTGTTGTCTCTTGTAGTTGCACATGAGTAAACTGAACTAGTGATGTAAGTGTATCAATGCCAATCATAAAAATATACAGTGTAGTGCCTGGATTGCTTTTTTTATTGATAAACCATGAACTCACTATTTCACTTAATGTATGAGACAGCTCTATCTTGAATAAAGCGTTTTAGACTTAAATAAGGATAATAAATTATAACCCCTTTAAGTATTGTTGTTTGACATCAAACGCAACTACGAATCTACGAATAGTTTAGCACTTTTTCTTCATGTAAGCATTCCCTATGATTTCTCATGAAGGTCTTTCTGTTCAACACTCACAAAAATCAATAACTCTCCATTTCAATTAGCGTGGAAAACCATTTAAGGATTAAGGCGGCGGGGGAATGATCTCCCCTACTCATAACTGCGTTTTCTCTGACAAAGATGAAAGCAGAAATAGGTCGATCTTCAGGTCTTCACACGCTTTACCGCTTACACACACACACACACACGACGACGTGAACCATTGTAACGTGACCGTGTGCACAAGGAAGACGCATTTCTAAATGCCCATCTTTGAAGAGTCGATGCACTGGCGGATAAATACTGTGCGGAGAGAGTACAGTACTGTATTATGTAGTGCGGAAATAATTGCTCGAGACACGATCAAGCGCACGCGTGTTGCGTGCGCGCCGTGTGGGAGTGTGAATAAATTCATAACACATGCATGTACCGTGGTTTTATAATACATATGGATCATGTTTCATTGCATATTTTAGAGACACGCAATTATGAATTTTGCGTCATGTCGGGGTTGTGCGCAACAACTGGTTTCAAAATGTGCAGACTCGACAAAATCTGTGCTTCTGGAAAACGAAGTGGTAGGGCGGCACGCTCTCTTGGGTGCATGTATAAGCGCGGTTTTGTTCATATTTAAACAGGAATGAAGAGTTGCTATGATAGTGATGATTAAAACAAACTCGAAGATATTTTCCAAGCCTTACGAACCTATAATTTATTTAAGTGCACGAGCTGCGCCACACATGATAGCAAAACGTGCAGCCGTTATGGTTCTGGAATGCAGTTGTGACGTGCACACGCGTATAGTTTGAGTTAATGATCAAAGCAAAGCTTGTATCCGTGTATTGGGCACAATATTGCTGCTTGCCTATTTAAGGACAACACAGTAGCAAACGTGCAGACTCTTGGTCTAAACCACAGGTGCGCCAGGTGCTTAAGTTTGCATGTATGGGTCGCACTTGAAATCGTACATTCACACATGAGAACAGGGCGAATAATACATAGCTCAAAATGGGAAAACTTGTTTGATGTTACGTGACTCAGTTCTTCACAATTCCAAAGCACTCTTAAAACATTTTGTGACAAAAATGTCAGAAATGGGGTATCCTTGTTTCTCCAGGTTGCAATCTACTAATAAAACGTTCACCCACTGTCACTGTAACTACAGGGAGTTCTGGGGCTTTTGTACAGTATAAACTCAGGTGCTTTATTGGTCCTATTGCCTTTACATGATAAACGTATTTCCTCAGCTCTGTCACAACTCACTCTATTTTGAAAGAGAAACTCTTTAGTGTGTTTTTAATTGTGCAACATGTGCAACACCTTATTCCAAAACTCAACAGAACACGGGGAGAGAAATATAAATTGTATTTCAGTTATGAGCAGCAATTGCGCAATTTACAGGTCACGTTTTAACTCGCACGGACTAGGACAGATGTGTATTAATCAAAACACATATATGATATCACACATCAAAAGCATTAACCAGCGATTGAGCATCACTCATGGCATTACTTGGGCAGCGCGCAACACATGATGCCAGAATGTGCAGACTCGGCAAAATCTTCCCCGGAAAATATTTCATGCCTATAAATATTTCAGGTCTGCGATCGTGTGGTTGGCTACACCCAGAATGAATCACGTCCAAAAACATGCATTAACTTTCACGAACATTTCCTCACATTAATGATTATGCGATTTTGAATCAAACGGTATTAGACGCAACACATGGTGTAAAATGTGTAGACTCGACAGAACAGAACCGAGTGTGTTTTGGAAGGGGAACAAGGTGATGCAAGTGTGTGATGGATTGCCACTAGGTGCATAACTATAAAGCGCATGGATAACATTTGAAAACACGCATGAGACGACCGCTTGTATGCTAGAGAGCAACCAAAAACCTTTTAACTATCTATGCGCACATTATTAATGATTCGTTGTCAATGTGTGGTATAAATCGGTGTTTCAAACGACTCTGGGAATAAAGGTAACTGCTTCATATTTCCCTAAACGTTTTAGAGCTCGCCTACTTATCTTCATCATGCGACGCGAAACAACCTAACATCTTTGCACGTCCTCGTATTTTACCTTTATCGTGAAATCGGATGCTGAGGTCCGCTCGGGATCTGCCATACGAGCTCTCGAGGTCAGCAGTCGAAAAATCATCGAGCTTAACCTTTTTGACCAGGAAAGACCTTGGCATGTTTCACGGTGCAGCAAAAAAGGAAAAAACCACTCGTCCGTCCGCCCGCTCGCTCAGATCTCTCGCTCTTCATGCACCGTTGATGGGAAACCCAAAAAAAAATTCTTCAATGGTGACGCTTAGGCTCAGCCCGATGGCAAACACTTCGCAGCCCTTGATCAGTCCGCTCTGTTGCTGGCGCGTGGCTGATGGTGAAAATGCAACTTCAGCACCGGACAGCTCCCTTTAACAGCAGTGGCGCGCGCACACACACACGCGCATGCAGCACCGGACAGCTCCCGCCGTTCCTCTTCGCTCCGCGAGCTGCGCGTTTCCTTCTCGCGCCGATTCTGCAAGGTTTGACTTCCAGTTTCCTTCAAGATTTTCCACCACTTATTGTTGTTGCTGTTATTATTATTATTATTATTATTATTATTATTATTATTATTATTATATAGGTAGCTTGGTTGTCAGTTAATCTCCAATCCTTCGCAAAAAAAAACGAAACAGCGCTCTTGCTCCTGCAACCCGCACCGTCTGAAGGCGTCGCACTTTCTAAAGCCCTCTGATCAGCTGTTGGGATTTATATAGCTGTGATCAGGTGGGAACGAAGATGGAAGTGCTTAATTTAATCCATAAAAAAATCTCCCGAGACTAACGTTGAACTAGATGATTTAATGACGTAATGGCACGTCAACGCCTACAGCATTTTTGTTGTTTGGTTTTTTGCATCCTAAAGAGATTCATTTTTTGATAATTCTGCTTGGTCGACTAAGGTAGAGCGTTATTTCGGAATCATAGCATTGCTTTCCACACAGCAAACTTACTACTAGCATGATTGTGTTGCAATATTTTTTATGCACCAACACAATACGTGTGTGTGCCTGTGTGTGCGTGCATGCGTGCGAGCGTGCGTGTTTGTATGTTTGACAGAAGTCGAAAGTTCAACTGACTGCGCAGTGTAAAAAAGTTTTTTCAAGCATATCATTATTAAACTGATGTGTTTTATTACAATATACCTTTAAACGACCTCAATGCTTTGTAATTTTGTCACATAAGAGACATTTAAAAGAAAAAAGGAAGAAATAACATGAAATTTCGTGTGTATAAAACGTATACATTTACTGTTTTTATTTTAATCAAGTAAACGTAATGATGCTTGTTCACTGCATTAAAGCAACAACTTAAAGCAGATTTTGTGTTTCTTTAGAAGATGGGAAGAGATTTACGTTTCCAGAAACTCCAAAATTAGTTGTGCGCCACCGTGCTGCCTCGTGTTTTGATTTTACTTCGCATGCATACAAGGAAAATGGAAATGCACGTGAATGCAGGTCTTAAACCGTTATAACGGACCGTGATACTTTGGTATGCGTTTTGTATGTTTTCCCACCTGTACTCATTCACTTTGTGTTCTCTGTTGCGCTCGCAGTAGCAACATTGCATTAAACATTAAACATTAAATCCTCCCTACCGCGTCGTACCGCGTTCTCTGTGGGCACGCCAACCACGAGATCATTCTCTGGCTTTGGCCCCAGACTTGCGGGTCATTGTTTTACATCACACTTCATAAACCAATAGCTTTCTTCTCATGCAAATGGGACTGAGAGCAGCATAAGGTCTGCTTCCTCAGTGAGTTCTGCGAGAACCATATGCGCTCAATTAGAGCACATCCAGGAAGAGAGAGATGCATCATCAGATGCGACATCGTGTTTGTATTGTTCAGTCCAGCACTGATTGTCTATCTGCACCACTTAGTTATGCCTATGTCTTTTTGGTTTTACTTTTTTATTGACCACTCGTACACATGTCGTGGGGCAAAGACTGGTTTATCAACTAAAATTCTAACACATCTTCTCTGTTATGCTTTAATATACCTTATCATGTGATGACTAAAGTAGTGTAACCAACAGACGTCACGTCCACGTCAGGAAAGTATATGTATTTATGAGCTATTAATTAATTTATTGTTAATATTAAAGCAGATAAACCCAAATGAAGACACATTTTGTTTAGGAAAGAAAGATCCAAGGTGCTGTTGCCTAAATAGAATGTTTCAAGATTTCACAGTTCTTGCAAACAGACTTTTAAGAGGTTGCTCATTTTTCTTCTGAAGGCTACCTAGAATTCCAAAAAAGATCTAATAAAAAATCCGTTGAAACACACCTGTCATTAATGTTAAAACATATAAAAGTTTTGTTATAATGAAAAGAGATGCAGGTACTGAACAGAAGACAGTGTTTACTACTTGCTTTGCACACATATTTTAATTTGAACATTAAGTAAATGTTCCTGGAGGAACGTTGTTTCGTTTCACTGTGTACTGAACACCACTGTATATGGCTGAAATGACAATAAAAACCACTTGACGTGACTAGACTAGACCGGTGTCTAAAGTCTCTGTTATGCTCGTGTGGGATGCCAAAAGGCTCACCACCATTGTGTTACGTCAGCCTTTTAAAACAGATCAGCGTTGTTCAGCTGCGCACTGCTGACTGCCAAGAGCGACTGCAGCACACGGTGGCAGAATGCATTTACCAATGCAACGAAAGTGCTGAGCTCAACAAAATCATGCGCAGATAAATACACACTCACAGAAAACAATTTGGAAATTATAGTATTTAATGCTGTATAGACTACTCTACAATACAACTCACTTCAAATCAATAACAAGACATGTACTGACCTTTCATTCTAGACTGTCATGTATTCATTTTAAGATGATCAGATCAGTGTGTAAGTTCAAACTGTGAACAAAGCTTTTTCTTTGGACGAGTTTCTAACGGATGTTGAAAAGGTCACAATGAAATGTGTGTGTGTGTGTGTGTGTGTGTGTGTGTGTGTGTGTGTGTGTGTGTAATCCTCTGGGTAAAGCGATTAAGCCGGACGAGGGGGTTTAGTTTCGACCTCCTTGTTTGAATATCCTTTGTCTTCGTGTCACTGTTACTCTGAATAAACAAACATCATAATTTGCTCAGTGTCGCTTTATTATCTTTTACTGTCTCACACACACACACACACACACACATACACACACACACACACACACAATTTTGCTTCTTGTTTGAAGATGAGATTCAAGCCCTCAACCTTCTGGAATATGACCTCTTATACGCGATAATATAATATAATACATTATTATTATTATTATTATTATTATTATTATTATTATTATTATTAAGCAGCTCTACACAGCTCTCTATCTTGAGTCGCTGATGGACCTGAACAATGTGATAAATATTTATAAAAACTATAAAACCTGGAGATTATTTTATATCTATAATTATATTTCACATGAATCCTCTCTCTCTCTCTCTCTCTCTCTCTCTCTGTGTGTGTGTGTGTGTGTGTGTGTTTAGGATAACGTGATTATGACTGATGATCTGAGGTGGTAACGAGGAGATGGTCGATTTCCTCTTCAAGTTCTTCCTGGATAACACAAGGTGAGAAAGGCCAGACACAGGAAACTTTGTGTGTGTGTGTGTGTGTGTGTGTGAGAGTGTGTGTGAGAGTGTGTGTGTGTGTGTGTGTGTGTGTGAGGAGGAAACAGACTTTAAAGAGAGGAGTCCTGTCTCTTTATATAAAGCTCTTTTTAGAGATGAGCCGGCCGGACTGTGACGATCTTAAATCCAGAGACTGAGCTACTGATCACAGCCAAGCGAGCTTCATAGTGAAGTGTGATGTCGATCGAGATGTTTTTATATGAATATTATTCATATAATGAGTAATATTACAGCTGGCCATTTATTTACATTTCGACTAGCAGTGTGCTTCCATCCAAAACCGGAGGCTCGCCGTACCCAAAACATGCCCAACGAGTGGAGCAGGGACACACGGGCAGGACCGGGCACCATCACTGACCACGTGGATATGCCCCGAGGCATATGACCACCAGGGCGGGCGGGGGGGGCACGAGCTTCGTCATGAGTCCCGCCGGGGCAAGGGTGGGTCGGGGTGACGGGCGGATGCCAGCGAGGGAGCGGGGAGGACTCCGGAAGGTCTGACGCCGGCCTTGGAAATGATAAGGAGGTGAAGTAAACACGTCTGGCGGTGGGCGGGGCCTCGGGCGCTAACATGTCATGGCCACCTCGCGAAGAGCCCGAGAGTCGTCACCCCCCTCGGCAACCTTCAATTAGGGCTCGGAGTCCGACGTGGTTCATTTACAGAGCGCCACGTGCTTATTAGTCTGGGTACGGAGGCACCGCAAACATAAACATCAATGAATCCTGCACTGAACCCGTCCTAATGTACACCCCGGTCTCATCATATAGAATAAATCATAAGATTATACAAGTGTTCACTTATAGAATACATTTTAAGAGCCACCAGCAGGTGCCGGGGTGAAGAGATGATCAGTGTCGCCTCTCGTGCCCATGAGCCGTTCAAAGGAATCAAGTGAATCAGTTGTTTTTGAATGAATGAAACTTGAAATGATTTTCTAATTTGGAGTCACTTAGGAATGATTCAAATGAATCTGGGTTTACGAGATGAATCAATTTTGTAATATTTGAATTCGTTTTTTGTATGAATCAAATGAATCGGTCGTTTCGAAATGTATTAAAGTGGTAAGGATTTAGAGAGTCATTTTTGAATGAATCATATGAGTTAGGGGTTTTTGAATCAATCAAACTTGTAACGATTTGCTCATTGGGTGTATGAATGAATCATATGAATCAGTCGTTTAGGAGGGAATCAAATTAAGAATGACTTGCTAATTGGGAGTCGTTTATGAATGAATCATATGAATCAGTCATTTAGGAGTGAATCAAATTAAGAATGACTTGCTAATTGGGAGTCGTTTATGAATGAATCATATGAATCAGTCGTTTAGAAATGAATGAAATTAGTAATGATTTGCTCATTTGGAGGAATTAGAGGAATCACTTTGAATGAATCAGACTAGTAAGGATGCTCATTTATGAATGAATCATATGAATCAGTCGTTTAGGAGTGAATCAAATTAAGAATGATTTGCTCATTTGGAGTCGTACATAGAGGAATCACTTTGAACGAATCAGACTAGTAAGGATGCGCATTTGGAATCGTTTATGAATGAATCATATGAATCAGTCGTTTAGAAATGAATCAAATTCGTAATGATTTGCTCATTTGGAGTCGTCCACAGAAGAATCACTTTGAACGAATCAGACTAGGAGTCGTTTATGAATAGGAATCATATGAATGACACATCCCGCCTGATCTAATACCGGTGCTGGGAGAACATGTTGAATATCTCCGGGACTTTGTGTCTCTTTAATGGCCTCGCCCCCGGTGCTGAAACACTCCAGTTCAGGGTCGAGGTACAGAACGCTGTAATCTCGAAGCCCGGAGAATCAAGGCCACGAAAACACAGCCTTCTTTTGTTAAGACTCCCCAGTGAAAATCCGATGTCACGAGCGGCCGGTGTCTGGGCGCCGGTGCAAAGGTCACAGGAGCGACTGAGTGGGCGGAGGAGGAGTTATTCTGCTCCTACTGGACTATCACCGCACTTTCATACTCACTGATTATTTGCACATGGATATAGCATCGTATATCCTT
>JAYDZG010000015.1:23046393-23058017 GCA_034509265.1 Microcambeva bendego | reverse complement strand
TATATGATGCTGAAACTTTTGACCTAAAATCTAAGTCTACATTGCTAATACCAAAATAAGAAAATGTGTGATGGTAAAATATGATGAATTTTCAGTTTTGGGTCAAAGCTGAACACAAAGGGATGAGGAACACAGATGGGAGTATTCAGTCTTAAACACCGCTGAGACCAATTTGAGTATTAAGGCTATGACCACCTACACCACATACACAAACATAAATACTCACACAGCGTCCTCCCATTATGGAAGAGGACTACATCTCAAACTGAGGCCAATTTTAAAAGCAACATGACATTCCACCCTACAAATAGGCAGAAAGTTGGGAGCCTGAACAATGTGTACTTATGGCATCAGAAACCTCTGCAGGCTTCTGTCCTGTGTGTATCCCTGTGTGTGCGTTTGTGCGTCCAGACTGGTTCGGATGTGTGTATGTTCCCTGCTAGTGCTTGATCACAGATATAATGATACTTAACCGCCTTGCTTTACTGCTATTGAGCTCATCGGCCTGCTGTGCGGAGAGGCAGGTGCTGCTGGATAGGGAGGCATGCTGTCAGATGCCGTGAGATCTGTGTGTGGTGTGGAGTGCAAAGCCCGAGTATGCCAAGAAGAGAGTGTGAGCGTAGAAGAGAGTAGACCTATTTCAATAGACTGCTGATTTGAGATAAGTGATCCCCTTAAATGAGGAAATGTGTCGGCTCTTTCTCCCTCCCCCTCACCAGTTTGGCCTGAAAGGAAAACCATCCACCTGCTAGCAGCATCAATTGGCCCCTCTTGTGGCTTTTTCACCACTTCCTTTTACCCCGGTTCCCGTTTGCTCGCCCCCTCGCCGTGTCTCTCATTCAAGCGGTTGAATGAGCAGCCTGTGGGCCGGATTGAGACTGGCCGTGCTGAGCGTTCATTGTCGCAGCCCGCAACGCTCCAGAGGGAGGGGACCTGCTCGAACCTGTGTTTGCTTTGCCCTCTGATCGATGAATGTCTTCTGCACAGTCTGCCCTTTTTTATCTGCAGAGCACAACCAGGGAAGCAAATGAGCATGTTTAACTGCTCGCTGTTTATTTCCTTTGTTCTTTTGTGAGAATATTCAGCTGGAATAAATTCTTTTAGGTGTTTAAGGTGTTGTGTTGGTCAGTTTGTGTGTAAGTGAGGGGATTGTGGGAAACAGAATGAGGGATGTTCGAAATTTGATTAGCTTGAGCTTCCTCCTGTGGAAGGTTATCCTGACTTGGCCCAGATATGTATGCCATCATGTCACGGTGTGCACAGTTGAAGGCTCATACACCATGAAGGTTTACACATACACAGATTATAGAATAGATAAGAACACCTTTTTTGTCATATACATACATGTACGGGGTGGGGATATGCCATGAGCTCAGTTCTCCTCCAACAGTCCAAAAACATGCAGTTAGGTTAACTGGAGGCATGGTCTTGTATGTGAATGGGTATCTGCAGGGCATCCCAGTTTTTAATGGCTTTAAGACACACAGAAACAACTTGGATGGAGTATCAGTCAACCACAGGGCA
Source organism: Microcambeva bendego (assembly GCA_034509265.1). NCBI lineage: Eukaryota > Metazoa > Chordata > Actinopteri > Siluriformes > Trichomycteridae > Microcambeva > Microcambeva bendego. The sequence goes on along the minus strand of JAYDZG010000015.1, from coordinate 23,056,493 downwards.
GACACAGACAGGGTAACACAAAGGACCTGACTGCCACACCTTGGGATTGAATCTCCACTGTTCCACCCCAATACGTACATGTAAATTATGAAATGGAAGGAAGCAATCCATGGAGGACCATGGAGGGATCACAGAATAACTACAAACACTTAGAAGCAAGCAGCAGTATACAAGACGATGCAGTCATGAAAATAATTAGAACCAGGTGCAGATTATGGCATAGGGCTAATCACAGACAGGGCATGGACAGGGCGTGGGAATAGAAACCAAAAACAAAACATAACTAATTTGAAGCACCATAATTGACATGACGAGGAGGAGAGACCCAGGAGGCTGTTACAGCTTATCTCTAGGTGTACTCTGTATACACTCTTGCTTTAGCAGCTATTAATTATTGGTAGTTCCTAGATTGCATGTGAACAAATGTGACTGAATGTGTTTAGGTGTTCTATCTTCCCATAGTATTAGACCACTGTTTCATATGTTTCATATACTAGCCTTATATCGGTAGAACTCTACTTATAATCAGTCATAAAAGCTAACACAAACTGAAGATGTCATGCAACAAGACCATTGTAAAAAATAATAATGAAATAAATTTGAAAAAATTATAAGTATCAATTTTCAGGAAAAATAAACTAGAATTTTAGAAAAATGTCATAAGCATTAAGCTTCAAATTCTTCCTGATTCCTTTAATCAATAATGTGTTTTACAGATAAGCTTGTATGTTTGGGATCATGAGCAGATCCTTTATTTTTTCCAGACTTAAGCCTTTCCATCATATTGCTGATATCAGTAACAGTTGTTTTAGGGTCTTTTGTTATACAACACACTCATTTTTTTCTCTCATACTCTGCTGTGGTTTTCCTTGGTCTACCTGGACATCTTTTACATCTGTATACCAGTGACGACATTCCAAACGCTTGTACTGGCTATGGCCAATGTTTGTGCAATGGCTCTGATTGATCTTTTCTCAGCTTAACAATAGCTTGTGTTTCACCTCTAGACAGCTCTCTGGTTTTCATGTTGATTACTCTTTTAACTATACTCTTACTCTTTTAGCTATTTGTTGTCTGAAAAATCGATGTTAAAGGATAAACCTGTACAAAAAACATGACTGAAAGTCACATGTTCCAATGTTCATGTTCAAAAGTAGAATGGGTAGGTTCAGACAAAAGGTGCTATCTTCTGAACTGTGCATGTAATGTGTAAATACCTGAAAATCTACAGTATACAGCATAAATAAATTGAACACCTTACTGTTCCAATACTTTTGGAGGGGAGTGTTTGCAAATTCCTTCCAATCATTGTTGGATGTACTTTTCAGTTTTTTTTTCAGATCCTTCAAAGATTCAGCCTTTCCTGGATGCTGCTTTCTTACCAAACCTTTATTACAGTTCGAGAAAAATACATACATAGAGCTTTCAATGCTGCAGACTGTTATCAGTGCAAAAGCCAATTCCAGTAGCAATGTCACAGTATATGATATGGGACAGTGGTAGTCTAGTAGTTAAAGATTGGGGCTATCAATTAAAAAGAGAGTTCAAATCCCAGCTTTGCTATTTAGCCACCATTGGGCCCTTGAGAAAGGCCCTTAAAGCTTTATAGACAAAAAATGCCTGTGCTTGCATGGGTTGAGTATCAAAAGTGCATCATTTACAGGACAAACTTTTACGAAGTGTTGTGTCAGGAAGGGTATCCAGCATAAAACCAAGCCAAATCAACGATACAGACCATGATCTGCTGTGGCAACCCCTAGCAGGAGCCTGTCTGCTACTACGCTGTTCTAAAATGTTGTAAGCAGATGAGAAACAACACTTAGCACAAAATGGAGGTTCCAAAATCCAATTCCCAATGGCATGTGACTAGAGCAGTATACATGGAGGCCCGCAGCTCTGTTCCTTGCTCTACAGCTATTATACTACTGTAAGAACCTACCTTTCTAACAAATTGAATCCAATTATAATCTTTTTTCCATGACATTTTAAATAAACAAATCCAAAAGTACGTAGCCACTACATTTAATTTTATCCATGCCTACATTTACTCATCAATCAACCCAGTTTAAAGAGCAAAGAGCATGCTTACTTAATACTGAAGAAAAAAATCAGTGGTATAAAATTCCAACTGTTGCTCGAACTGTTCAGCATGCAAAGTTAAACACTCCATTTATAGATGGCAGAGTGGCACCAAGGAGAGCGCTAATGGATGTAAATATGGCCTGAACGATGCGCTGGGTTGCGCTGATTTGCATTAACGGCAGGAGCTCGCTTAACACTGTCGCTAATCACTCAGCTCACTCTCAAGTACCATTAGTACTTCATGCTGGTATAAAAAAGCAGTTTATCAAACTGGTTTATCATTTAATCATTACATTGCTGGTGAACATGGATCAGTAATAAACGCCTCTGGTTTTCAGCAGCGGTCAGCAAATCTTTAAGCGTTATACCGACGAAAGAGGGAAGAGAGAGAGAAATTGTGATGCCTCAGTTTGGAGACTGAATGGCCTCAGCGGGGTTCTTGCCAGCCAAGTAATAACCTGCATTCAGGCAATTATCCCCTCTCTACTGCATACAGGTAAGAGCTGCTTTCTTCCTGGCAGCAATAGCAGTTTCTCATCCCGTTAATGAAAGAGAGAAAGCAGGTTAAAGATTTCCCCATCGGGCCCACACTACACCCCTGGTGCACTACATTCACCTCGACATGATGTGTTAACTTTGACTTTAGTCTACAGTCCCTGAAGGGGGAAGAAATTCTTAAAATGGTTGAATGTTAGAATATAAATCAGAGATTTTCAAACACTTTTTTTTAGCCTGACTCGGAGGATGTGGTATGAGAGCACAAATGGAGCAGATTTAAAAGCTTCCTGTACAATGAACTGCAATGTTACAGGCCTTGTCAGCAATGCCCTTTGACTGGACCTTTTGTGTGGCTAATTGAAGAACCAATGTTCTCGACTGGTAGCTAAATGGTCTTCACTGAAAGAAAGTGTTTCTCACAAAAGAAAGCAGGTGCCAAAATAGCTAATAGAGGACTAGTGTATTTTGTGAAGTCCTACTCCAGTAAGTTTATTTCCACAGATCTAGCAGTCTAGCAGCAAGATAAGCTGGGAGTGACTCAGTGAGGTCCTGGTCGATTATTACATGTATCTGGAGCCCTGCTGACCTCAGTGGGGTGTGTGGGGGGAAATCTTTAGAGTGAACACAGCAATCGAGGGCATCCCGCAGATGCTGAATTTGGTCATAGTCTGGTAAAATCTGGGGCCAGGGTAGTACTTGGTTTTGGTCATGTTCATTCAACCAGTGTCAGACATTTTTAGCCTTGTGTCATATTGTCTTGCTGGAAGATTCCATCTGCCCCAGGGAAGATGTATGCCCCATATACTCAAATTGGTTGTGTGCCACTCACATGGATGCATGGGCCCAGAGAATGCTGCCAAAACATTCCCCAGACTATAACGCTGATACAGCCATTGAAAGTAGGAAGTGACCATAATAATGTGACTTGACAGTGTAAATAGCCCTTTTATTTCATCAGCAATTCAGGACAGAAAATGGCTCCACAATTGAAATAAAATAAGTAAAGGAATTGGTTGATTTAAAATTAAATAAATAAATGAAATAAAGAAAGAATAGTCTATAAATCAGCAAGTCACTGACGCTGTGGGACTTTAGGATAATGATGTTGTTTAAGAAAATGTCTTAATGTTGGAAGAAAATAGGTCTTTAATCTGTCATTTCCTGTTTTAGTGTTGTTATGGAGGATTCGATCCCATTCCCACAATACCCTCACGCATGGTTTCCACCTTTGACTTACAAAAAAAAAAACATGGAAACTCTCATGAATTTTACTCTTGTGTTTAATCAAAATTTTAATTGTGCCCTGTTAAATTCAGGCGACACATTCAAATCAGCTCTTTCCTGGAGAACACCAGTTAGTAGAAAATATAGCACTATTAGCTAAGGCTAACTGCTGCTTTGATGCCCAGCTCTTTACTTCATAAAGATACTGAGAAAGCTGACTACCTGATAATATATATAATCAGTTCAGTTCAGTTCATTTTCTTTAACCTCTTATCCTAATTAGGCTCTATCCTAATTTATCCCGTCCCTAAACTCTCTTCGTGAAACCCTATATTTTGACCGATATTATGTATTTTATGTACTTTTTATGATGTGGAATTTAAGCCCCTTTTCCAAAACATACATGTGGGTCCCTGTTTTCTTATGGATATTCTGTAAAACTTAATGTTGGACAACATACAGATGAAAAATGTTCCGAATTAAGAGTGCTTATTGAAGATTAAACACCAACTCACCAGAGATGACCGTAAGATTACCATTACTGACTATTTAAAAGCTTCCCTACATAGAAAGAACTTATTTACTTATTTATAGTGCCAGTATTAGTTGCCTTTAAGGATGCTCTTGAATATGCTGCATTCAAAGTCTCCTCAGTCTGAGAAGCTTCTTCAAACCTCCACCACCAGGTTTCAATGTAGGTATTGTATAAGCCAAGGAATATACAGTCCCTATTTTTACCAGACAAAGTGTACACTTCTCTGCATGCCATTGGAAGGGTGTCGTACAAGGCATGTTCCTGGCTGTGTATAAATCAAAGTTTACTACAATGACAGAAGAGTGCAACACAGTGACACTTAAGACATCTGTGATTCGACAGTGTGTGTATGACAGCTGCTCTTATGTGGGATGTCAGCATCTCAATGGTATTGTTAGAACATGCAGACACAGCGATGGGCCCAGGCCAGCTCCCTTCATACCATTGGGGATATAAGGAAATATGTGTATATATATATTCCTTATATATAAGCAAATATATTCATACAGGTCCAAGCTCCATATAGACCTGCCACCAATTTGCCTGAGCCACGCAATAGAGCTCATTGAACTTTGCATACAATATGATAACGCCTTCCCGCTTTCACCTTCCCCTTGATTCTGCAGAGCTGGGACTTTTTGAATTAGGTTCATTCTTCCTTTCTTCAGCCTTTTTTTCTGCTGATGACACCGGATTGTTTGTTTGAAATGCGCACACTTCTCCTGGGGCCTGTGAAAGTGCTGACGAAACCTACCGTCCGGAGATGGGCCGGACCGAGGGACTGACTGAAATAAAGGAAAATGAGAGAGTAAGCAGGCAAGCATTAGCTTATAGTTTACTTCTAATTTTAAACAAATATGCAGTAAGTGACATGCAAATTATTCAGTTGTTTTCATTAAGCACTGGGGTTAGGGTCGCAGTACCTTTAGTGCTTATTTTCACGGTTGGTGGATTTAACCAGGAAATAATTATGAAGAAAACATAATGTGTTTTAAACAAAATTAATTTTCATGATAACAAATTGCATGGAAATTGTCATGGTCTAGATTCAGATTTGTTGATTTGGGTAAACACTGCACCCCTGTAAACACACAGCTCAAGTGTCCCTTCAGGACTTTTGTTTAAAAAGTCAGGATGAAGTTTCAACCAGGTGTAATGGGATTGTAAATACATTTTTTATTGTCTGCTTTGTGCATTTAACAATGCATGGGGGGCATGGTGGCTAACTGGATATCTTAAGCTTTATCCCCAGGTGGGATGGTCCAGGTCCTATTTGTATGCAGTTTGCATGTTCTCCTTTTGCATGGGATTCCTCTGGGTGGAATAACCAAAACAGTGTAAAAATCTAATAAATATGAAAATAAATATTAACTTTTGATAAGTGAAGAAGACAGTAACAAATTAACTAGGTTAGTGCTTAAATGGCCAGTATAGTCTTTTCCTTTTTTGAACCCAAGACACTTTGCTTTCCATTGCTGGCATCTGACGGACCTTGAAAGCCCGTGATGAACTTGACTCACACCTGCCGATGAAATTCACGGTACTCACTGTGACACTGACACTCACCCATATGCAGAAGCACTGGTGTCTGCACCTTGTCCAGGCAGTTGTTGTCACTGGGGCAGAGAAGTCAAAATAGGGATGCACTTACTCTGCAACAGATACAACACAATAATTTCTGTGCATTGCCCATTCAAGTGTCTGGCATTGCTAAGACTTATGAGTTGTAGGCCAATGTATTAACTCACTGTGACATTCAAGTGCCCCTTAAAGCTTTCTCATTTAATAAGCTTTCACCTACAACAGTGCAATCTCTCTGTGAACAGTTCTGTACTCTCCTGACCTCCTTCAGTGTCAATGCTAGACCTGTGACCTTGCCGAGTCAAAGGTTGAGGCCAGTATCTCATGATGTTTAAACAGAAGGGTGACAGTAATGCACTGATAAACTCTTTGTCCTGTTCATTACACCATGATGGCCTTTTGTGCTGCTGAAAAGGTGGTGGTGGTGTGTGTGTGTGCGTGCTGCCAAAACTATTGTGTTCCTTGTCAAAGTGTTTCATCTATTCCTTCAATAAAAACTCACTTATTGAGCTTTGGCCTGTAAATGACTTTACAGGATAGAACCTCAAGGTCTTTCATTTACATCCAAAGCTTTTTGCACAGAATCTAGTTTGGTATAGACCAGTCACTCCAAAAATGAGCAATCAGCTCATATATACAACAAATATTTACATTATTTTACAATTTTGCCTGTCAACCCATTTTTTTTTCAGATATGCCATAGATAGAGCATATACAGGGTTATAGTTCACCAAACAATCTTGAACACAATAATATTTAAACATAGTTATTAATCCGACCCCTCCAAAAAAGGAAACTCTTAATTAGTTATGAGTATGCAGTAAACAAAATCAAAAACTCAGAAACTCAAGCAACTATTAAAGGATGGGCAGTGTTAGTTGGTTAAATATTAGCTAATATTGGCATTTATTAGTATTCCGTTTGATACAATCTAATTTAGAAACTCAGACAGCAATAAAGTGTATCAAACCAGAAACTATCCAAATCGATACATGGCTCTGCCATTTGATTTCCACCTTTTTTGACTGCTCAAATCCGCTTTAAGGGGGGAAAAATGAATTTGATGATGATGTGAAGCAGTGGCGCATCAGTGACTGCATGCTCAGCCAGAAGTGTAAAATCTAGCATTATTTGTAGATTTGTATTTTAAAAAATAGTTTTTGTGGTCTAGTTTAAAATTTGGATGCCGGCAGCATGCATACCCAATAACGAGTGGTGTTTATATTCCCAGACAAAAGAGAGACTCATTTTATGCTTAAAGTATATTTTTACAATATGAACTGTGTGGAGAAGGCCTTTATATGTTTAGCACTGAAAAACAATATGGTTCATTAGCACTGATCATTTGCCTTTCTTAACTATGCATTGACATCATCATTATCCCAGACAAGCGGCATAGATGTAATTCGAGTCTCTTCACATGTGGAAAATCATAATTGGCAGCTACTTTTGCACCTTAAGCTATCTTGTACCACACGAATGCCTATTTAATAATTTTCTGCACTATTCAGCCTGGCAGGCTGGAATGGCAATGTGTGTGAGTCTGTGTGAGTGTATGCGTGTATGTGTGTGTGTGTGTGTGCGTGTGTGTATGTGTGTGTGTGTGTGTGTGTGTTGGGGGGGGAGTTCATTACGCCGCTGGTTCAGCTCGCCGCACGCTCAAGAGCTCTCCAGTCTAAATGACCCTGAAGCACTTATTCATCCTCTCAATAGGCAGGCCTGCTGCACCTTAAGAAAACTCACCACATGCTTAACTGACAATAAAGGCCACTGATTTTCTTTTCTCCGTGGAAAAAGGAAAGCTATCTACGATCAACAAATGAGCAATTAATTACAGGGGAGGGCATTCGGATATAATCGCCTCTCGTTTTCATAACTCCGTTTGTTACGAAGAAAAGGCCAGACACTGAAGATGTTTAGCAAAAAAGCACACGAGCGTGAATTAAAAGCCTCACGAGCGTTTACTCATGATGACTGTGTCTATCTTTACTCATTCCGAGAGGAATCCATTATGTCCAAAAGTCAGGGGAGGAGACTGGGTTATACCGGAGCAGCAGTTGGTCTCATAACAGAAACACAGGGCGCTTCTCATTTTTGGGATCTAGATTTAATTTAGTTGCTGATGTTGCTATCAGTAGCGAACATGCTGGCGGTGCTGGCGGCCTGACCGGGTGCGATAAGCCAGCGGTGCTCCCCAGCTAAGCCTGATTAGTGCTGGCCCTAAAAGGCTTTGTTATGAGAGGTAAATAGACTGGGGAGCTGTGGCCTGGGACCTCGGCGATATCAACAATCACACAGCAAGCTCGCACCAACCCCCCTACATGCACGCACACACGCACGCACGTACGCTGATGAACCCGTCTCACTTTTCAAATGCTAGGCCGAGCGTGGGAGTGTATATCGGCTTGTTGTTGTGAACAGACCAGAGGTGGCTAATAATGCACTACGTTTGATCCATTTCATGTTGTTTTTATATATCGGTTCAGAATACATTGTGCTTGTAGGAGTTGTTTGGACTGAGGTTAGTTTTGACTGCTTAGCTGGGGTCATACTAGCTTTTTGTTATTTCACTTGGGCAAGAGAAATTACTTTTATTAGATTGATTTCAGCACAATCCAGTCCATGTGAAAGTCTACATTCAAAAAATCACCCACACTATTAGTTCTGCCAGTGTCGTGTTATACAATGTGTTTCACCTTTTTTTAAGCATATGTAAATAAATACATTATTAAAAAAACATTTACATTGACTTTTATTTTTCTGTACACAGTATTAATAGTTTGCTTATTCAAGCCCCACCATCTTCAAGTTGCTGCTTTAGGCCACTAAGCATGTTTCTTTACAATCCGTTGATTTAAATGTGCAAGACATCTTCAAAAGGTTTTAGGAGGAGAAAGAACTGGTCATGTCTGAGAGTGGCATCTGATTTCCACCTTTCTGGACCTCTCAGAGAAGCTATTCATGGCATGTTGATGTGAAAGCAGCAGTGCATCAGTGGCTTTAGACTTTTTCCTGATGACATTAAACTGTTAATGCTGGGGAAAATGCACAGGAAAGGAAGGTGACTAGAAAATTGTTGTAATTTTTTTTTTAATTCCTCCCGTACCTTGAATCATTTAATGATTTGTTTCAAATCATGATGTTGAGCAGCTGTTTTAAATCACACTATTATCCATTTCTTGACCCAGTCACTCGATCTAAATTGTCTTAACTTTCTTGGAATGTGGTTCAGAATTCCTGAAATGCCGGAATAAAAGTTTATTAACAATTGAAATGATGTCACTGTCCCAACCCTTTCTGATTTGAACTTGTATTACAAACCAGGTGAAGAGATGAGCAAACTAGTCAAAATCATTTTGTAAAGTAATCATTACCTCATATTTTTAAAATGGATTAGCCTGCTTTAAAATAATCCCTATCTTGCTGTAATTATTAATTACCTGCTTATAATTCTAATTGCATATTTATGTACTTTTTTTTAAAAAGAATTATATATATGGACATAATAATATAGATAATATATATATATATATTTAGATTTTCATTATTCTCTTCTTGATTGAACAGCATCAGTATGCGCATATAAATCCGGGGGTGTGGCATGGTACCCAACACAAAAAGTGAACAACGGCTTTCCCCGCCGGAGAGGCCTGTGGAGGGGGACATCATCTCTGTCTGTCTGAACAAAGAGGACCTGTAGAACAGTGGGGGCGGTTCCCCTCCTGCGCAGCGCTGGGCTACATTACTGCCCGCTGTTACAGCTAGAGGCCAATTAAGATGCCATTTCCAGATCTCGTATTTAAATAGCTTTGTTTAGGACTGCCTTCTGACATGGTCTGAAATATTTATTTACCTTAAGGCCCATTTGTCTTCAGGCTGAGACAACTGGGTTTATTGTGGTGCATAATTTTTTTTTTCAATGAATGATCAATATAAATATGGTGTTAAATAAGTTTGATTCAACATACTAAAATGTATTTGGTGGTTTATGTGAGCAAAAGTTCATTCAGGGCAAACATACTCACACACATGTAGCTTATAACAATGAAAAAGAATATTTGCAGTTACGGTAATTGTAATAAATGTAAGCTCTAAGAACGTACGTGTGTGTGTGTGTGTGTGTGTGTGTGTGTGTGTGTGTGTGTGTGTGTGTGTGTGTGTGTGTGAGTGAGTGTGAGTG
>JAYDZG010000015.1:23022159-23035614 GCA_034509265.1 Microcambeva bendego | reverse complement strand
GGCTTCAGATGAAGAAACATTCGCAGATGCAGGCCGTTCAGCATTGATAACAGCCCCCTCGTCATACTGGCTACTACATAAGTACCCCGTTACAGTCTGTGGTGTGTTTTTGTTTAGAAAATGATGGCTCTTTACATGACCATACACCTGCGAGGTTGATGCTGAGTGATGCGTAGCTTTGTTTGTGTGCTGTAAATCAACTCGCTCGTCCTCTGTGGGATGATGAAGGTTCTGCATGTCGACCGCTAAATCATCGGTGGGACAGTGGAGTGTGGGCCGGCCGACAGCACGTGATGGATGAGCGTGTGTCTCTGAGGCTTTGTGTCCAGCCTTTCAGGACTACTGGGAAATGGAGAGGAACGGACTCGCTTAACATCTGTGTGTTTGTAGATGTGAGGGTGAGCAGAAAAAAAAGGGTGTTGTGTATTTTTGGGTTTTGAACTATGACCAGAATTTTTTATGATCATACAACAGCTTATATTTAAAGTGCTAATTTCTAAGTCTATTTTATAATTTTACAATGTTATTATATCTCTTATACGCCTTTATTATTTTATTTATTTACTAAGGCTTTTGATCACGGCAGCATAGTGGCTCGGTGGGTAGCACTTTTGCCTCACAACCAAAAGCTCCTGGGATGGATTCTCATGGTTGAGCATTCTGGGTCTGGGTTTCTGAATAGATGTTGCATGTCCTTCCCAAGTTGGGGTTTCCTCATGTCCTGTCCTTATTTTTAATAGTAGGCAAGCATGAAACCAAAAGATAAATGCTCCATAAAACTTTTATTTGAAATACCACTTCCATCTCTTTTGCAAAGCCGGTTTCTCTTACAGCATTAACTTCTTCAGCAATCTTAACCTACAGAAACTTGTCTGTGGGATCAGACCACAAAGGCCAGTCTACACTCCTCACTTGAATCAAAGAACCTTGGCAGCATATTACCCTGTTGCCAATTTATTGGCAACTATTCTTTCCTTGGACGCATTGACAACCGGTGTCAACCAGTGTTAAAAAATATATCCTTGCACCTTGACTCCAGACAGTTTTTAAAGTTCAATTAATACAAAAGAACAATTAAATAAAAGTACTGTAAAATTATTTTTGTGGGTGCCTCAGTAAAATACCCTACTGTAAGAGGGCGTTGCTAAAACAGATGTTACCCAGTATTTCTGCCAGACTAATAGCAAAACCCTTGTCTGTCTCAGGATCTTAGGGATTAACCACTGCTTAGCTAAGCAAACACACCCACTGTGTCTGCTAAACAGAAGTAATCTTAGACCGCATGTCGACCTCTGCTCTGTGTTTAGTCAATTAGGTCTTTGTTTGCCTAATTGTTTAAGTAATTACCTTCTTATGTCAGACAACAGCTCAGGAATATTTAGAAAGAAAGTCTAATAAACAGAGAAAAAAGTGTTGGCCAAGATGGGCTTTGTGACATCATGTATTTATAAGGCTTGTGTATTGCAATTTGCTTCTGCATTTTATTGGAAAAAATGGCACAAGAAGGAGATTTAAGCGAGAATAGGAGATGACAAGCTAAAAACCCAAAAAGTGAAATCTCTGAAATGTTCGAGCCTCTTTGGCAGCAGCCTCAAAGAATCAGAATGAAAGATAAAAACGCTTCCTTCTCCTATTTAAAAATATGACAGAAAGGTTTTGTAAGAGCTACAAAAGCGAGTCTGTAAACAACTAGAAACCACCAAATAGGATTTCAATTCAATTATACAGCATGTCTTTCATTACTGAGCGTGTCATTCCAAAAGTCTAGTCAAAAAGTTCTCACAGGTAATGAGGTTCTATTATGGATCTCAATAATTCTGAGGCAGTGTTGATACTGAAGTGCAAAACTTTTTTTTTTTTTTTGCAAAGCTTTTAGTGTTGAGGAAGTCATATTGTAGTCATATGGAGTACCTTTACTCGTGCACTACATGACTAAAAATATGGACACCAAGCATCACACATCACCATTAAAACCAGTATAAAGCTTTAAACCTTAAACCAGGCTTTTTGTTTTGGTGCCCATCAAACCCAGATCTACACTATATGGCTAAAAGTATTTGGTCTATGAGCTTGTTGGACATTTAAATAACAAATGGTATTAAACGGAACTACATTATTATTGCATTTAGCAGACACACTTCCCCAAAGCAACCTGCAGTTTATGGTCCAAGCAATTGAGGGTTAAGGGCCTTGCTCAAGGACTCAACAGTGGTAAACTGGCAGCAGTGGGGTTTGAACCACCAACCTTACGCTTTGTAGTACAGTGTCTGAACTTTTAGGTCACAACTGCCCCATGCATATGTAATCTTTCCAGTCATAACAACAACCACACTTTCATAAGACGTTTAAATATGTCTGTGAGAAATTCATTTAGTTAAAAGAGTGTTTGCATGGCTGGCCACTAATTAAATATTCTTTATCTTGCTTATTCAAAACCCTTGTTTATTCTATATGTAACTTAGCGTTACATAATAATCCATAATAATAACACAGCGGGATGACCGTAGATTCTAATTTCCCAGAATATGATTCCCCAGGATTCCCTCATATTATCTGCATTTATAGGCCAGAACCCTATGGTGGAAGCAACACAAGCATTGAGAGCTTCCTTCTCCAGAGCCAAATCTACCTAGAGTAACTAATGGACCCTCTGAACTGAAATGCAGAAGGGGTGGTTTCTAATGTCTAGGCTGAAAGATACCGCTTGTGAATAACCTAAGAAGCTTTGGTCTGACCTGGGTTCTGAGCTGAAGTCGGCTGAGGTGTTTGAGGGTCTCATAAGATCAAACTTTTCAGGGGTCTTCCCTTATGGGGTAAGCTGTGAAGATTTTTCCCCATCCTATCCAGCCTAGTGAAGATGCTCCACACTGAAAAGTGTCCACTTTGGCAGATATCTGGCATATGGTGCCTGCTGGGGATGTGGTCCGGGTCCCAGTGCCCGCCAATTAGGGTAATTAGGGATAATTTTGTCTCCCCAAATTTATTTAATTTGTTAACACAATCCACTGTCTGCAATCAAATAAAAGGAAAAATCTAAGTAAGGAATAATGTTTGTTGTTTTTTTGCATTTTCCATTCTGTTCCAACATTTTCTGCTCCAGGTCAGTTATTGGGTCAATGAACACCTGATAACATATCAGAATGGGGAATATGCTTCATAAAAGCAAAAATAAACAAGTGTGGCACTAGCGGATAAATAAATAAACAAAAAAACAAGTCATTAAGTCATGTCAGACTCACATGCATACACACATATTAAGCAGCTGTTTGGCCCTCAGAGCTCCTGGTGGGAAGAGTGTGGTCGTATTCAGGTACCCCAGGCAGATACACACAGCCACGCTAATTGCAGTAATGACTGCTGCACAGACGCTAATTAAGGCCTAGCGCTGGATGGTGGTCCGCAGCACAGACGAGCAGTGACGAGGGCTGACGGCGCACGCTGGCATGTACACACAAAGACATAATCTGAAATAAAAGAAGCATAAAGGACTGAGTAAATATTTCCTCTCAGGATCCCTGTGTTGACCATATGGCACCGTGGCAATTATAATAGTTGCTCACATCTTTCATCAAGTGAATGCATTACAGTGACCATAAACAGTCAGGAATTCTCACCAGGGGTACGTATAATTGAGAACCCTGTGTGCTGGCTTTAATTGCAGGAATTTATCCAGAATAGTTCGATCTTTGTGTTTTGATTGTGCTTTTATTGTAAGGATTCAGCTTGAATAAGCTCTTTCAGTTTTAATGTTCAATGCACTGGTTACACTGGCCAATTACTCAAAATCATTTTACTCAAAATGCGATTTATAAGAGTTACAACACAACACAAGTAAGAATAAGCATTTCATGATTTGTAATTAAAAACTAATTACAAATTAAAGTGTAATTCATGCCAAATGCAAGACAATGTTGCTGACAATGTACATGTAAATACCAAATACACACAATATACTTGTTTCCAGATTATGGTACTGCATATAAGAACTAAGCACCTGACCATGAGCTTGTTGGACATCCTATTTTAAAAGCAAATCATAAAAAAACATCTTTTAAGCTATATTAACCCTCCACTCTTCTGGAAAATGGTTCTTACAAGACTTTGAAGTATGACAATGGGAATTGTGCCGTTCAGTTAAAAGATCATTTGTGTGGCTGGGAACTGATTATGTTTACAAAATTCTTAATTAATGTTAAAAAGTGCACTGTAACATTCATTCAATGAAACGCTATTTATTTATTTATTTATTAGAACATTTAAAGTCATATTTTACACATGTTGGTTACATTACTTTGTTTTTTTTTGTTAAACCAATTACTTTTGGAAAACTTTGTTTATTGGGATTCGAATGTTATGTTTAACAATTTGGGTACATTTGTAACGGTTACTAATTACACAAGATTCCTCAGTGCACAGGTTATATTGAACACAATCATAAACAATTTTGTGAATCTTTAATTCACATCACTTGCATGTTGTTGGACTGTAGGAGCAAAACCGGAGCAAAACCACAAGGACACGAGGAGTCTTCTTAAATCTTATGAGGGTCACTTTCAGACAGTTTTAAGAATCATTGCTCATGCATTTGACCAAACACACAATTGATGTTCAGTTAGAGGACTTTCATACTTTATATCCCTTCTCTTCAAGTATTCAGTACAATAATACCTCAAATTAATCATTTTAAGAAAAGGACAGTTTACCCTGTAAAATATTGAACTTATCTGACCCCATATCCATAGTTCTATTATCACCTTTCTCAACTGGCTTAGTTTTCATCCTAGCATACCAAAATAAGAGTCCAAAGACCCTAGAGATTTGTTAGTTCAATAGCATTTTAGTTTTATAAAGGATTATACAAAATGTAGTTAATTAAAGTGTCATTAAAGGTCACTAAATCCCAATTAATATCAAATACATACTCAACAGATAAGAACTTTAGGAAATCATTCTCATTACAATCAAGGGTTTTTTCTGCAATTTTTGTGTAGTGGTGCATATAAGCTATTACAACCCTTTTAATTAACTCTGTTGACCTAGCTCTGAAGCATATAGGACAAATGATATCCCCAAACCATTAAACCATTTAAATTTCAAAATTACAGTTCATACATATCTAAAGCTACTTAATATAATAATATTTTAATTAGTATTTCATTGGTGGTTAAAAACTACTGGAAGTCCTACTGTAAAAGACAGACTGTGAATGTGGTTACTGTATGGCAGTGAATTGGATTATTGTGTAACAGTGAAATAAGTGACATGGTTATTTGAATTATTAACTGGCGATGGTGTGAATTGGTGAATTTGTTCAGTGTGTTGTTAAATTGTTTTTGGTTAAAGTGAATTTATTCTATGCTTAGGTTCAGTGAATTGGGACAGATTTAAATAATGAACTGGGTTGTTTTTACCAGTATATTAGAGTGGTGAGGGAAATTTAATTGGACTGATGTTTGGCTGCAATTTGGCTGCAAATGTGTTTTACAGTAAACTGGTTGCTATATTTTGACCGTGACCGTTCTTTTTGACAGGTATTGTTCAATTCTAAGTTTCTTTAACATTTTGACAGTAATTTGGATTGGTGTTTAGTGACTGGTTATTGTTTGACAGTTAGTTTTTACAGTAAATTGGCTCTGTTTGACAAGTAGTTACTGCTTCTCAGTAAATTCTCTATTTTTGACAGTTAATTGAGTTGGTATTTGAGCAATGCTGTAACAATAACTTATCTTATTATTTGGCTGTGAGTTGGATCATTATTTCACAGTGAGTTTAGTTACTGTTTGGAATATTGTTCTGTTTTGGATAAGTAACTGTCTACATTTCTTTCATCTGAAATGTCAAATATGGCTTCAGGTTGAGAAAGAGAAGTAGAACACATCACCAGAGAGAGACAAAAAAGGAAACTTTTACCAGTGTTTTTGTTTACTTTTCGGAGCTACCGGTGGCTTCACGTAAAAGCACAGCAGGGGTTTCAGCTTTAATCAGCCAAGCCAGCACTCACAGACAAGTGCACTGCTTTTCTGCTGGTGCCATGCTTTAAACAACAGATACAGCAAAAACACGGATTTATACTAACGATCAAGGGTGCCAATAATGTTGGGCTAATCTTTATTCACATTTCCAGCTTTTTATTTGAATTTATCAGTTTACTGATGCTAGCAAATTATCTGCAAAAGTGGAAGCCATTTTAGTTGTAAACCTCGCAATGGTTGTTTAAGTTAACAACTGGTTATAAAAGTAGACAATTTCTACTGAGTTCAACTGGCTGACCACGGGCTAGTTAGCCCATTAAACCGCTTTCATATGACATCAATGGGTAAAAGAGTAAATAAGAAGAGATGTTTCACAATGAGAGTGAGAGGGGAAGGAATGAGACACAAAGCAGGTCACTGGACAGAAGAGTATGATGGGATAAAGGGTAGAGGATTAGATATGCAAGTCTAATCATGCATGTCAAGGGTGTACAGATGTCCAGGGTCCCATATCACAGAAGGAAGTCATGCAGGGACATAACAGGAATCCCCTTAATGTTCACTCACACATATACCAACACACAGGCCAGTGACCATAGTGATGTATCCAACTCAATTATGTGTGGTTTATACTTTATTAAAAGAAATTTTAAACTCATCACCTGTTCTGTTTCCTCTGACTGTGGCTGGCATTTGAGCATGTCTAACGTCCTAATCTAATGTCATTTTCACTGTTATAAACTAGTATAATCTTAATCATACAAATGTACATCAGAAAATTTGTTATCATGCTATTCTAGGATAACTTAGAAAACATTCTCAAAGATAAACACATTTCATAGGCCAAAGCTTTATTTAGACGAAATGCATTTAGTTCTTTGAGAGAATTCATTGCTGGCTGTTGTAACAAAGCAGCTAAAGAAAGCAATAAAAAGCAGACTGAACATGTGTCTTAGAGGAGGCTGGCTAGGCTGCAGAAGTTCTAATAACTGGGATGGAGCGTGGAGCAGAGAACCCAATATAGAAAACTAAAATGACAAGATTGGAAGGGAAATAGACTGTTCGAAAACAGCCTATTCCTTCTTCTGTATGTACTTGACACCTGTGAAAGCCATCAAGCTTTCTTTGCACCAGCCAATCAAAGACGTCTACACAGCCAAAACTTAAACTAAGGTTCTGGTCGATTGGAACAGATACCTGGAGCCATGCTGACTGTACTGTATTTATTAACTGCTTGTGTGTGAGGGGGACAAGATGATCAAGGGGGCCCATGTCCAATAGCCACTTTAATACTTGGAAGTCTTGGTCATGCTCTTCCAACCAATGCACGGACATTTTTATCTGTGACATGTAACATTGTCTTACGGGAAGATGCAACGATCAGCATGTTTGGGTGTATGTATTCCCCAAGAATGGATTCATAACAAAATCAGTTAAGAGTGATTTCCACATGTTTGTGTGGGCCCAGAGAATGCCATGAAAACTATCCTCGACATTCATACCACTGGTTACAGTGAGGTTGTTCCCTAATGTTTAATGCCTAACATGCCAAAGTATGTCTTTTTCATGAAGCAGGAAAAGCTTATTGCCAGTTATCTGAGATCTAATTTTAATTCTTTTCTGCTAATGCAACAGGGGTGCATTTACAAACAGTTTGCTCCATATGCAGTAGGGTGTTGATTTTGAACTGATCATAGGACATTATTTTATGTAATATTTATTACAGTAGGTTGTGATTTGTTAAACCAATAAACATTAACGTTAACATAGCTTAGACTTACTCAAACTATTTTTTCCACCTTTAATAAGTCTTTATTTTAAAACCTACCTTTAAGCCAGTTCACTCACAGTTCTTTAGATGTCTGTTCTTGCTTTTTTATTGGATTAAGGACTTCTGTTAGTTCATAATTACTGAATAAGGCAGCTCCATTGTGTTTAGCTGTCCAAAGTATTGCATTAGCAGCATTTAAGTTGAGGTAGTGACAGTTAATCCTGCCCTTAAGAGGCTACCACAAAACAAAGACATGAAATGTGTCTGGAAATGTCAGGACTGCACTAGAATACAAGAACAAGACGGTAGGCTCTGCATCCTGCAATGGCCAGCACAGTGTCCATCAAAATGGGTGATCAGCTGGTATTTCTGGTAAATATGGAAATGTTGGTACACCTTTTTATTTTCAATCATTTCATATTCTTTAATCTCAGAGTGCATTGGGACATTAATCTGTGAAAAATTGGGATGCATTCTAAAACAAGTGCAATAAGAAAGAGAGCACATTTGTCATGGGAGGCAACGATGAAGGGAAAGTTCCTAAGGCAGAGCATTAATCTTGCTCTGTTAGCATTAGCATTAGTGTCAGAGTCACCACAGTACCCACCAAGTCTCAAATTTTAGCCAGCAGATTCATCATCTCTACTGCTGATTAGGACAACAATACTTGTTACACAATGAAACGTATCATCTTACAGTTACCCATCATAAATCTTCCTTAAAGCAGCTGGCATTGTAAGCTGGCGAGTAAGGTTAGCCATGAGGGTCCACTCTATGGTAACTATATACTGACACGGCAAGGCATTATTTTATTTTTGCTTTACTAAGCTACCGTGAAATATTACAATCAAAACACAGCACAACAGCAGAAGGCAGTTCAAAGTCTGTGAACTTAAAAGTTGATCCATTTTAAATGAAATGAAAGTGAGTCGGTAATGTGACAGACACTAAGCCCCGTCGTACACGATCACCCCAGCTGAGGAGTGAAATGGGAAGATGAGCTGAAATGAAAATGATGAGAAAATTGGATTGGTCAGAATAGGCAGCAATCCGCTGACAGAGACGGCCAGTCAGTCCTAATCTGCCTGTCAAGAGTTCATTTCAGCAAGTCTTTCCTTACATGTCTGAACCCTGCTCATTTACTTCTGTCAAACATCCTTATAGAAACACTATTTCTCTGCTTATATACAGTTCATCTGATAATCCTTACTGGATTAGGATCTTCTGGATAGTGCCAAAGTCATTTGCCAACCCACGCCTTTGTGTTTTCATTTTATGTCTACTCACGCCCACACAATGACTACTAATGATTTTGATGTTTTCAACTCCACAATTTCACCAATAATTGTAAAAGTGTTACCTGCAGTGTATACAATAACTGTCATCTGTTGTACAACTATACATACATAATAATGTTTGTAATACACAGGAATGGTTCTGGTTTGCAGTCCTACTAAAGCTTTGGTAAGCTAGTTATAATTTGAATGATTACAAAAAATAACAACTTTAATGTGAATATACTCCCAAAGATAATTGTAATCTTCCTTTTTTTTTTTTTTACAAGTATTTCATTAAATCAGAAACCAAAGTTAGATCAAATTTTTTGGATGGTCCTCTGTAAATGATCTACCGATAATTAAATGATTCACAAATGTTCTGGTGATTATCAATGACATTATGGTTAGGGTAAGGTTTAGGAGTAGGTTTGGGTTTTGCCTTGAGCTTAATGGTAATGTTAGGGTTAGGTTTAGGGATAGATTTAAAAATCTCTCACTTTCAATTTCAAGTCCAGTTAAAGTTCAGAGAAATTAAGTTGTATAATACTTGAAGATATAGTGAGCATCTACAAATTATCTACAGTAGACCATCTAAATAGTTACCAAAATATCGCCTACAGTAAAAACATGCCTACAGTGATGTATAGAGGTGGGAAAATGGTGATATAGAGCTGCATCTTTGTAACTATATCTAATACGATAAATAATGTTAAATGTTAAGTCTGTATGTTGTAAAAGGAAAACAACTTAAACATCAAACTATTACACTAATACTGGTTTTTAAAAAATGAAAGGTGCTTACATGCCATAACCCATCTTAGGACTTGAATCCAATTAATAATGTAAGTATTTTTGAATTGTGACTTTAACTGAAGCATTCCCATACTTTTATGAAATTATTGGCATTTAGTGCCAAAAATATGCCATAATGTTTGGAATTACATCCATAGGTCTTTTAGACCACACCATCATTAGCCACCCTCCGCCTCTGTGTATAATATTGTAGCGCCCCTGCAGATAAATATGATTTCTGAATCTACCTGTATCTAATTTATAATTCTGACTTGGAGTTTATTATCCAGCGCTCATTTGATTTTGTATTGTGTAAACGTAAGATTTATGGCAGGTCCTGCTGTTGTGCAGGCCCGCTGCCAGCCTTGGTGCCTTGTGTTCATTGTGCTGCTCCAGTTAATGATCCTCCCATTATGAGACCTTTAGGACCCTGCAGTGGATGGGGACACGTCCCACATGGTGACAGCGCTCTTTGTGTCTGGGTAGCACTGAGACTGACTGAAGAAATTGATGCCGTCCTTCAACCAGCCTATCTTCTTCAGGTAAAAACACACATACACTTTTATACACATGCTCATCTGGAACTTCATCCATAAAACATGCACACACACATTCAGTCTTATCAGAGATGCATTGGAATAACTCATTGCTCACTACCTCACAAGTGTCCTGCTCTATCTTGCTCCCGTACAAACATACAGGCCCAGTTTGACAGCAATCACAAATGAACCGTTAAATTAAGAAACAGATAGTGCTATTCCCTAGAGAGTGGGGCGCCCCTACACAAAGGAAGTACCCGACTGAGACCACACCATCATTAGCCTCACAGAAGCACCCTCCGCCTCTTTACTTCAACAGCCAATTAAAGGTTAGTGTTTCTCTTTCAACCCGTCTCTCCGTCTGCCTGTTTCTGGAGGGGATCTAATCCAACCCCCTTCTTAAAAAAACTAGTCTGTGGAGTTCGCAATAGCTTTCTTTTTCAGTATTTGAGAGAAGCAATGTAGTCTTCTGTATAAAACAAGCTATAAACTTGGCTTTCATGCTTTATTTGCTAATGCACTTTAAATTAAAACACTTAATTTACCATAAACCACACTATACACCCATATATTGTGCTGTGACAACACCACATGCCCTGTTAAGCCAAATCACATGGTACGATGTTTTATTAAGCCCTAAAGAGCATGCCACCAAATACTAAATAACACTATACTGGTCTGGGACATCATCGAGCACAGAGCTACTATCAGGACTCATGGAGCATGATCCAGCACACTGTTTATAGAGAATATATCATACATACGTTAATGTTTACTGAAATAAACACTTTACATGAGGTAATAAACACCTTTGACATTATATACTGCAAGGAAACTTTTTTTTAAAAAGTTTTTGTACAAGTTAGTCTTCATACAACATTTTACTATTTATTTAATTACATAGTGTGGTACCACATTACTGTGTAATTTTAATACTTTTGTACTTAAATAGGTTTTGCTTTGATGTGTCTTGAGCTGATGCAATAAATATGTTAATGATGGGGATATTAAAGTGAATACTTTGTACTATTAGTTTTGTACTTCTATACAAATGTAAGGCCAAAGACATACTGAACAGGGTAAAATCCAATGCAGAACCTCACATGGTTTTCAATCATTAGTTCCCTCACAATCCACTCACAGGCATGTCAATGGGAGTTGGAAGGATCCGTGCTGTGTCCAAAAGAAACCCATATGAACACAAAAGAAATAATCAAGCCTCTTAAAGACAGCATGCAAGATTCAAATCCAGGTTGTTAGGACAGACAAGTTGCTTGGCTCCATCATTCCTGGCTATACCACTGTGCATTGTGTGGGCACTTGCTGGGCACTTGCTGGGCACCTGAATCACTTTGAAGTATAAAACATTTTACAAATAAAACAAATTATCCAGTTGCTGCATTACTATATTTTTTTGATTACATTAAACCTTTAACGAGTATGGTTTTAGAACCATACATTTTTATTCTTATAGAATTTGCCTTGAAGATGTCAGTTGTTTTGGGACCTACGTTTTAATCAAGGTTCCATTTAATTTCGAAGCAATCCAGTAGGGTCATAAGTTTATTTAGAAATGTATTATTATTTATTACAGAGCAATATACAATTTTGGAAACGCCTTGCTTTAATGGCCAGTATTAGTTTAATCTAGCAGTTAGTGAAAAAGCAATCAAATAATGCTGAGTTTGGTCTTGCTCTACTAATTTTTTATTCCCACCTACTGTAACGCCATCTTAAGTCCCATATGTTTCTTCAGACATCATATCTCATTTGAAAAGCCAGCTGTCCTTGAGAGGCTTGTTATGCTATAATAATAAAGATATTTCTATTTTTATTTTTCTATTTTTAATTTTATAAAATTGCATATTTGTTGTAGATTAACATTTTTTCCAGTTATGTGTGTTCAGACCTACCATAACATAATCTGGAAGCACTTCCTTTTATGAAAGGACAGAAAAGTCCCACTTTTAACAAAGCAACTGTTAGGAATAAAAAAAATAGTGGTCAGACACAAGGATGTGGACTCAATCACAAGTATTTTGTACAATTAACATAAAAGAAATATGATATCAATATAACAGTGCTATGATAAGGAAAAACAGAACCAAAAGGATGGGAATGATGAGTGGTGCAGTCTTCAGATGAGGTCCGCAGACTAATCCTTTGACATGCCGCGAACCTCCAGACTTCCAGCCGTACACCACCGAACTCTGTTGGTCCTAATGGATACTGTCTGTCCCTATCCTCAGTCAAGACCCCTGTACAAGCGTGTGTACCAGTCAATGTGTAAGTGGCCTTGGCTTTATAGGGGAACGCCAGGTATGACCACTAAGCCTAACTATGGTTGATTTCCACTTAAACCCCAAGAAAGGAGATCTGTAAAGCCAACCATGCGGTTTGCCGAGCTTCGGTTCAACACGTACTGTAACAGCAACATCTGAGCCACTAGTCTCATTCGAGCTTGAACTAAAGGAATGCATTATGTATATACTCTTCTCTGTTCGCATTGGTGGAACGAGCTTCCAGTCTATCTGAACATCAATCACTGTCAATAAAAGACAATTATATGTACTAATTTTCTTATTTATTGCATTTTAAAAACTTTTTTTTTTTCTTTATTGTGGAAGAACTTCTGTAAATCGTTCTGGATAAGAGCACCTGCTAAAAGCTTAAAAGGACAAATGTGTCTGGTTGTACTTATTTCACTTATCACCTTTCCAACAGATCACTTTATTAAATTTCTACTCTACTGGTTGCTCATTCTAATGTCGGTTTTTGTAAAGTGAACATTTTGAAATGTCTAGAAGCAACAACAGATCAACCACATGAGGATTGTATGTAACAGTGTTGACATGTCCCGCTTCATAATCGTAATTAACTGGAAAGGTCCAATTCAGCTTTCAGGTGCAATAACTTTATGATATACATGTGCAATAACTTTGAAAATATGTGCAATAACTTCATCACTTCAATTCAGTTCATTGTCTTTAACCCCTTATACTAATTAAGGTTGGAGAGGGGTGCTGGAGCCTATCCCAGCTTTTCAATGGGCACAAGGCACACAGTAACAGTATTTTGCAGTATTTCGCCAGTCATTCGCAGAT
>JAYDZG010000015.1:22922345-22936730 GCA_034509265.1 Microcambeva bendego | reverse complement strand
GAGTACCCGGAGGAAACACACGTGGACACGGGGAGAACATGCAAACTCCACACAGAAAGGACTGAGATCGCCCCACCTGAGGATTAAACCCAGGACCTGCTATAACAACACTATGCAACATGTTTATTACTTCTCCAGAGTTGTTCATGTTACAATGGGAATGTGTTTGTCTCATTTACTCAGGGTGTTGAAGCTCAGCTTCAGACTCTCTCTCTCCATTTAAATATCACATTTCCGAAAAAGTCAAATGTGGGTCTGAACTACCTATCAAGAATTCCCAACGTGGCATCCCAGATCAAATGGTTCAGATGCTAATCTCAGCAAATGTGTGAATTCCATCATGTGAAAAAGAAAGCTTTTTAATATATGTTTTGTTTCTATTTAAGACTTGAAATACAGTACCCTGTAACAACATGCAGAATAAATGACTACTAATGAATTTAAATAAATTCATTCATTTATTCATTGTCTGTGTTTCCACCACCTTATTCTGGTCATGGTAACAGTAGCAGACAGATTCATTGGCTGAGGATGGAAATACCCCAGACAGGTAGTCACTTTATTACAGAGCAAACACACACACACAAGCATCTGGTGAAAACCCAGACGAACACAGGGAGAACATGCAAACTCCACCGTGAAAGGACTATGGTTGCTTGGTTGCTTAGGCCTTTCCAGCTGTGAGGTGACTGAGAAACCCACTGTCTATATGAATATGAATTTACTTGATAAAAGGACAACTACTTAACAGCAGAAAGATGTTTGAAGAGTTTAAAGTGAATATTACCCCATACTCTCAAATTTGACGTATTTGTTCTGTACAGATCACTATCCTAAATATATTAGATAAACTCACAGCTGTAGCTGTATCGTCTCAGACCAGATTTTGTCGCGTACTATCTAAAATGAAATAAAATGCCCTTAGGTGAAGAAGATGAGTTTCTTACTGTGCTGCGATTTTGATGAACTTTTTAAGCAGCTGCACACGTTTTCCGAGCGAGGGGCACAAAAGAACCTCTGACATCACCCACTGCTGAACCTCATTACAGCGCAGTAGGAGCTGCTCCAGCGCCACCGTGTGCCCACTGCTTGCCTGACGACTGAAAGTGTAATAAACCAGCTCTTGCTGCAAAGAGAAAACAAAAATAAACTTCGACTGGGTCATATGTGTAAACTTAGCATTCTTACAAAATTAGCTTTCTTTACTATGGTCCTGGAGCGACAAGGAGAATATATTAACATATGAATTAATTATTGAAACCTACACAACATGTAAATAAGCAACAAAAAAAACAAGTATCGTGTCAC
Source organism: Microcambeva bendego (assembly GCA_034509265.1). Lineage (NCBI taxonomy): Eukaryota > Metazoa > Chordata > Actinopteri > Siluriformes > Trichomycteridae > Microcambeva > Microcambeva bendego. The sequence goes on along the minus strand of JAYDZG010000015.1, from coordinate 22,935,422 downwards.
TAAATAATGTGCAAGTGGGGCTCGAGATGCTTTCCATGCATAACATTATGACCACGTTCCTAATATTTTGTCGGTCCCTCTTTTGCTGCCCCATACACAACAAACTGTGAGTCACTGTGTATTCTGACTCATTTCCATCAGAACCGGGATCACACCACACTCAGGCCTTTGCTCCTTAAGTGCATCAGTATGCCCTAGGCCACCCGTGACTCTTTTGCCAGTTTCCCATTTTTTATTCCTTGGACCACTTATGATACATACTGACCCCTGGGAGTCTGCTGTCTGTTTATGAGCAGTAAAAATGTTTTTCATTCATTCAAAAGTCTTTACCTCATGCACAGAGTTAAAAAGCGCCCAGTCAAGGTTGGTGAGAGCCACAGAAACATCCCAAGTGTTGATACCCAGAAGACGTGAAGGTCGCTGTGCCAGTTCCACACAATCTGTAAGAGGAGGCTACAGGAGAGAAAAAATAAAGAGGGATGACTTCATGAAGAAAAAATAACCTAACGTTTATGGAATGGGGTTTGTATCATCTTTCAAATAGTTTCCCTGCTCAAAAAACAAAGTCTTTTCAGAAATAAGATTTTTTTAGGATGATTGGCCTTCTGTATAATGCAAATACACCTCAGCTTTAGCTTATAACCAGATGACCTTAAACAACCAGATGGCCCATATATTGGGGTCACCACAGAGACTCTGGTCAACATACTTCTTGATGTCACTCTCTTATCTCTATGTAGGTCTGGGACTGGGACTGAGAGCATATTGCCATGTGGGTTGTATTGGCCACCCAATGCCCTGCCTTCTCCACTTCCCCAATTACAAGTTTGTGTAGATGGGTATGTTCTGTGATGGACTGGCAGGGTTGTGTCAGGTTCAGCATACCAGAATCTCGTTCATGTCTTTCCAGCAGGCCATCAGTCTGAATGGTAGTGTGAGATTCTCAGAGACAATGCAGTCATGTGGCTGAAGGATGCGTTTCTCTAAACAAAGAACAAGAAACATAACAAAACTTATACAGATCCATATGGACAGTTAAATGTTCTAAATGTGTATCATAAGCTTCAGGAGTTTTACTCTTGTAATATTGGTAAAAGGTTCATAGATCATTCAAATAAATATAAAAACATGCCACATTCAAATAGTAATTAAAACACAAGAACTTATCATTAACCTGTTTGTAAGAAGATGTCATTTGCATGACTTTTGTAATTGTGCATGATGTTCCTCAGTGTGCATGAGTGCAAATTACATCTTCTTACAAACAGGTTGATAGAACATCATTCAAAGAATGTTTTTAAGTTTCACAGATGGTGGTTTAAAAGGATGGTAGTTGTTTGAGAACACCAAGTCTTTGAATCCACAATTAGACATCAACTGTCATGATTTGGGACTGATTTTCTCCAGAAAAAACAACCGTCTTAGTGTAAGATTATTAAGAGGAGTGTTGTCGATTGCCTTTTCTGGATTGTACTATCAAGGTTTAGAGAGGAAGACTCAAAAGCTGGCTGCACAAAGTACTGATTGCAGTGGTGCATACATATGGTCTTGATTTCAACAATATCTAATGGGAAATGTGGCTAATAATTACCTATTAGCCAGTTATAAGAACATTTTATTTAACCCATCTTTATCAAGTGTACCTACAATTAGATATTTACTAGAGAAATAGATAATGTGTGTGTGTATAGTTTCAATGCAAAGCAAACCTCCACTGTACGTCTGTGCAACCAGGACCATTTCTTCTGCAGCCTTCTCCATCCTGAGAGCTACAATGTGTATCAGCTCTTGAGCCACTACTGTTGTTCTTAGCCTCACACTTAGATATGAATCTGAGCTCACATACACATGGCACATCACTGAAACAGAAAGACAAAGAATGAAAACTAGGAAAGATAAACAGTGTAGCTAATAATAATCACACCACTAAACACATTTATTTCATTCTTAGATGGATGTCAAATAAATAATTCACCTTCTCTGTTGTCACTGTGAGCTCCTCTGAGATGAACAACATTCTCCTTCAGACTCAGCTGTTGGAAAAGAGCTTTGTTCTGCAATGAAATAAAGCAGTCCTGTGAATACACGCTCAATATTATTAACCGGAAATATTCTTTACATATTATGTAATAAAAGAAACTGTGTAACATAGTGGAAATGGCAGTAACATTTTCAGTAGAGTGGTAAGGAGAAGACAAACACTGAGCAGAACCAATTCTGCATCATGAATGTGCAAACATTTAAGTACAAAGTTAACGGTTTTTAAAAAGACCGTCACAGAGATGTGACATGAACCTGTTCTGTCCACTTCCTTCACTGTGAGCTGCGTGGATGGTCTTGCAGGTGTGTTGACTTGTGGCATCTCTAGCCTTGTTGTAGTTGTTATATAAGCTCATAAGCAGAGTTTAAGATACTGGGACTCCATACTAGATTTTCACATTATTTAAGTGAACCAGTGTTGTGTCATAAAACTCGTCTCCTGCATGGAGAGTCACGCACGGATCCCCATTATCTACCTGAGCTAGCCTGTTTTACTGCTGCACCCCCTGAGCACCAAAAACCTTTAACACTTTTACTCACATTTATTCACAGAATTAATAAATGTACAATACTTTCTTTGCAAATCATTTTTTCTAGATTTTTATTCTATTCTAAGCTGTTGTTGATTTTCTCAGTACAAAAACAAGAAGAAACGACATTTATGATAAACTACACATGCACTACAGTATTAGAAGAACAAAAATTGGCTGGAACCAAAGATTATAATTCCATTATTTACAGATTTTTACAGAACATTTATAACATTTGGAATGAAGCGCTCTTGTAGTCGTTGGTCAACATTAATCTATTTTTAGTTTGTTTAGTCTACATGGTTTTGGTAGCTTGTTTTGCTGTTGATTGTAAAAGCACAGTGTCCAGGTTGCAGAAAATGTAGGCACAATGCCAGAACTCTTAAAGCGACACCACAGCACAGAGGTGTGCTGGCATTAAACAGCCAATGCTAATGTAGTCCTTTAAAGAGTATTACCTCTTCAATATTTTATCATTCAATCTTTTAGTATTTATACATTTGAAAAACACCACTGTGCCAGATTTTACTCCATCTTACCTTCTGGTGGGGTGAATAGTCATCTACAGTGCTGTGAAGGACAGGGAGAGAGGAATTTAGGATTAGTAGAAGAATACTAAATTAGAGAGGATTAAAAGCTCACACTGCAGTAAGAGTGTGACAGTGTGAGCCTTCACAACTTCTAAGGTGAGTCTGAATCATCACACTTTAACAGCATAGACATGTCACATGGGCCACCCATTACACCACCCTGTAGCCCACCAACTCTCCATTCGAATTCAATCTTGGCTTTATTGGCATGACAAAATACCCAGGATGATAAAGATGCCTATTTCAATTACAATTGTACTAATCATGCTTTGAATTATCACCTTTCCATCTCTTTAACATTCTAATCTAATGTGGTTGCCATTGAGGGTGGATATCCACAGATCATTACCCTCCCATGGCAATCACACATCTGGATGTGCCAGAATACTGATTCCCCAGTCTGTTTGACCATATGCTTCCCGGTTAACCAACCAGTTTTTTGAGCTTGTAAATGAGATGCAGCCTGTCTTATACATCCTTGAGTTCCTTCATCCTTGAAGGCTAAACCATGTCTCAACTGTAAGGGAATCTAATCACTAGGTACAGCCATAACTTCTCTGCCAGAGGTACTTAGTGTCACCTCTAAATAATTGCTGTAATAAATATAGGATATGAGAGGTGTAGAAAAGTACAACAAATGGCCAAATGTATGTGAACATTTAACCATGTGCTTGACAGACATCAAAACCAGTGATAAAGGTTATAAAAGCCTCAACTTTACTGTGCATTCCATAAGATTTTGGAGTGCGTGCACATTGGGTGCAATTTATACCCCTTTGGTTTAAAGAAATATGATAGTTTAATTGTGAGACCAGTTTTAATGATCCCAAAAATGAGCAGAAGTAGTCATGGAAAAAAGCTTTCCCAAACTGTTGGAAAAAATATGATTTATTTGCTTTGAACTGCTAGCCAAAGGTCTAGCTAATCACCATAATTACTAATTACAATGGGCATCCACATACTTTAAGATACAGTGTATTGTGTTTTAACATCATCAAAGTGTGTCCCATAAGGTTCCTTCTGACCACATTTCTCCCACATTTTTCCCCTCTAGACTATCACATCAAATTTTCTAAATGTCTTGTGAACATTGTGAATATTTGTCTCACAACGTCCATGTCTGCCCAAAATATGCACCAGCCACACTATAAAACCAGTCAGGTTTAGATTCAAGTAGAAAGTCTTAATCTTGACTGTGGTGGAACAGCTTAGTAGGTCACAAGACCATCTTAACACCTCAACAAACTTTCTCTCTAGGGCTCCCATTAGGAGTCGTCACAGCAGATTGTTATCAGGGCTTGAAACTGGCACTACAGTGCACTGGTTTGTGCATCCTAGTGGCTAGGTAACGATGGGACAATTCAGTGTCTCCAATTAACCTGGCTGCATGATTTATGACCGATTTTGGCATGAAACCCATCCAGACCTTCAAGAGCACATGCAAATTCCACACAGAAGGACCCCATCAACACCCACTCTTAAAACTAAAGGTCCTCATAGGTCCGAATTCTTAGAATGAATGTGAGCAAGAACAAATATACTAGTGCAGGATGAAAAGTTCTGGTAAACAACCCAACTTTAATAGTTATAATAGTTCTATTACGCATAATAGAATGGATTTATAATGTAACTAATTATTATACTTAAGAGAAAGATCATTACAATTACTGCCTCTGTAATGAAAGAAATTAAAATAGCCCAATCATATGACTAAAAGATGAACAGTGACTTACTGCCTGCGGCGCAAAAGTTTCTGGAACTCTTTCAGATCTTTCTCCAGAGTGGGGAACTCATACACATCCTCCAGAACATAGCGGTACAGTGTCTGTAAGGAGTAAAATCACAAATATAAGGTGACATAAAGGTCAAAAATTCAGAATTATTATGCATTTAAAACAATTCAAACATTCAAAAGTAAGGAAATAGATCTGACTCAGAAAATGGCTGTATTACTTTTAGGATGTTAAGAAGTTTAAAACTATCAGAGCAGTATGTATCCTAGCTCAGGTGGCACAGTGGGATAAGTTAGTAGCACACCAGCGCAGAGATTCTGAACTCCTAGGTTTGATTCTTTGCTCTGGTCCCAGTCATATGGGGGCCGTCTAGCAGGCTTAATTGGTTTAAAACTGGCCTTCAGTCTGCTAGGATTAAGCAGAGGGGTGGAAATGTGTAAAGACCCTGGTTGCCCAGGGTGGCTGCAAAAAATTGAGGAGGCACATGCACAAACCCGAACTTAAATCCAGGGACCAGAAGGGTGTGCACAGATCTGAGTGTGTCAGTCAATTCATTGAGAACCAATAGGCTTACCCAGAAAGCGTGAATTAAAATGCAAAAGGGGGTAAAATGCACAATAGAAAAAATAATCTATAGTGTATAAAGAACTGTGGGTATCCTGCCTGAAAAATGTAAAAGGAAAAAAGGATTCATCAAGTCTACAAGGCAACCCCACCTCTTTGCCAACTATTAATCAAATATGGTCAGAATGGTTATACTAAAAGTTACCTAACACCCACTGTTACATACGTTGGTGGCACTGTGATATTGTGGGCTGCATCTCTCCTCTTTAAGATATGTGCCAATGACTCCATGGACCAAGAGATTTAAATTCCAGTTCTGTCTGCCTCTGAAAACAATCTAAAAGTGTAAAAGTGTGTTTTTACCTTGGCTGTGAATAGCTACACATATGATGGTAAACCCAAATAGATCTTCCCTCCCTTCCCTCTCTGACATCTCACTGTCTAGCACATCTTCGGCGTCTGAATCTGTGTAATGATAGCTCTAACACTTTTTAAGAGGAGACTCTAAACTTCAGGTGACCTCTTATACCTGACATACTCCACAAGAAAATCTACACTGGCATCCAGAGAACAGCCTGCCATGGCAACGGCCTGTGGTTGCCATAGCAACACGTAGGCGTATAGGACAGGTTATAACAAGAAGAGGCATGATTATGCAGCGTGTCTTATGAGAGTACAGAAAAAAGGGAATGCAGGGAAAAAAGTTGGCGTGAAAGTATTTCCAAGACTTGTGGCATGACACAATAAATGTCTACATGAGCACTCATGCCCACTGTGTAACGGGTCCCTGGCTGCAGAATCTTGCTTTACCTGCCATGCCAGTTGTGGCTGGCAGAGGGGGGAATGAGAACCAGGTGACTAATCTGCCAACTGAGAGGATCTCCTACACTCCATTGAGCATTCATTTGTTTCAGTTGAGAGGTTTTCTGTTTAGTCATGGTATTCCTCTCTGTGGTTGCCAGCTCCTTTGTTGGCAAACCAGCTTTACTTTTCTCTAAAACCATGACAGCCAGGCTTATTCCCCTCCATGGTGGTGAAATGCACTGGGAGAATTGCCCACAAAGCCACATAACACCTTTTTTTCACATGGATCCACATTGGGCACATGCTGTGCCATTTGATGTAGTGGGGTCCTAACTCTGTAAGAATTTATATTTGACCCCTGCAAAGTCACGGATCAGAGTTTGCAGTCGCAGTCGTTCACAGATTTTTCCTTAGAACCTACCTAATAATAGTTCACAGAAACCCCCACAATTTCCTAAAACCGCAAATATCCTCCACAAGTTTTGATGGTGTTTTTCGCTGCAGTAGGCCTATAAATTATTTTTATGCATTTCAAGGCAAAATTATCAAGAACAAATTAATTTACATATAAAATACTATACTGTATACATTTTTAGTACTGTAGAGAGACCACAAAGCAGCCATGGAGGAAAATGTGGCTAGGGATGGTGAAATACCCCTGTACTTTATCAGGGGTTATATCCATGGTTTAAACTATAAAAAAAATATTTTCAAAATTTGTGGGTGCTCTAGGAACAATACCCTTTCGAAATAAGGGGGTTGGCTGTAGAGATAGATAGATAGGTACTTTATTGATCCCCGAGGGGAAATTCTTGGACATTCTTGACTGTATTACAAATCACCGGTTGTCCTACCCCTTTCTCCATTTAAGATGTGGATGTTTTTCTGTCCTTTACTTGTTGCCTTTTCTGTTATTTTGTCCCACTGTTTATTTTCACATTGTCTTTTTGTTAGATGCCTTTAGCCACATTATGGTTTTACTTTAGTTAAGCATCCTGCACTTGGGTTCGTTTTCGTTCTAGTAGGTTCGGGACTATTTCTGACTTGGAAAAATGACATTCTTACCCAAGCACTGTACTACATTCTTGGCATTTAGAAGATGCTTCTATCCAAACCATACTGTGACAGTATACAGTCTGAGGTTTGACAACTTTCAGATTCCTAGTCCAGTATCCCAAATAATAGGCTGCCTGCATTCCAAAAAAAATAAGGAAGAAAGTGGTGTGTCTCTCCGTAGTGCTAAACTATTTGTAACATGATTGATGGATTCATTTGAAGATGCTAAAAAAATACCCAAGACGCATGTGATCATGGACACCCCTCCCACCCTTTCTCCCACTAGTGCAGTCATATGTACCAGTTCTAATCACCCACGCTCCTATCATTAGCACCCAACCAGAACTACTTACTGCCACCCCAGTCTTCCACAGATCTAATGTCTCTCGCCCTGTACGACACGCTAAGTGGTCTCCTAATGGCTGTATTTGTTTGTATCCTTTAGCAGGATGCATGTCGCAACACGAGGGGGGAGAGAGAGATGGATTGGTTGGGAAAAGGAGGCATCTGGAGGGAACACGGGAAGAAAACGATTAAAACCATCAAGTCGCAGCATGTGGTAGAGGCATTCCCCCAAGAGCTAAACTAATCTTATGGCATAAGAGAGTGAGTCAACAATGCTGCGTTACTGAGAAGAAGCAAATGGAGTGAAAAAATGTATGGGGTATTACATGGGGTTCGGTTTGTTACACATATCATGTTGACAGGTGTGGTATAGCCATTACAACTCAGCATTATAATTGAGAACTATGTTGTACCAGTTCCTCCAGGTTATACGTGAGTGGCCCCCAAATATCGCCAGCCTTAAGTCTGTTTGGCAGAGTTTCTGTATTAATCCATCACAAACCAAACCTGCAGGTAGTATGAATTTAGTGGAATCAATTACATCTGACCAATCTGTGGAAAGATCTTATCACCCACCTAAATATAAATGTCAAATGTAAATGTTTACAGTCAGAAGTAGAAAGAAACAAGTTCCAGCTTACAGTCTTCATTTATTTTTGTCAACATAACATTTCCTGTTGGGACTGAGGCAAAGAAAAGGGTGAAATGTGTTAGAAACATTCAACAATGCACTGAATTGCTAACAAATGATGGAATCATGATTGGACACTTTGTGTTGTTTCTATTTTTGTATTCTACATACAATTAAACATAGATTTGATTTATTTTTTATATAAAAAGAGGATCAGTCTGTACATGCAATAAAGGGTAGTGGTTCAGCACATTTTGCCAGTTTTCATAAGAAAGTTGTCAATCACTTTGAAAATTAGATTTTATGCAATCTCTGATTCGGAATTGTTTTAGGACAAGAATTGAAACCACATATGATAAAAAAACAGCTAGAAGGGATCAGTATCATTTAAAACAAGCCAACCAGTGCTTCAAGTAATGAAACCTGAAACTAAAGAGAATTATATGAATAGTAAGTTTTGTACAGAAACTATGCCACGTTCTCTTTGCTTGGGCTTGTCTCAGATGTTCCAGCTTGTTTTTTTTATAAAATGCATTGAGATCTCAGAAAATGAAAAGCACCACGGAGACGGTGAATGTTGCACAAACCGACAATAAGTCAGGTCAAGGTGTATTAGTGCCCATGGCATGATAATTTAGACTAATAAGAGGCCCACAAATGTTTAAATGTTCAATTAATGCAAACGTGACATCCTAGAATGCAAGGCCTTATTATGTACACACTCCAACAGTGTGCCTTCATACAGTGTGTGTGCATGACCGTAATGGTGCATATTGAACAGAAGAATAACACACGGACTGTTAGAACAGCTGAAGTCCCGTATCAAACAAGAATGGACAAAAGGTTTCACATGCAGAACAGTAATAATTACTGTCTTCAATTCCCAAACTATTAAATAGTCTCATTAATATGGAAGCTGATGGAATACAGAGGTGAGCAGCTAAAGTTCAAGTGCAGAAGTGGAGGAGCCTGGTGTGCAAATTCACTAAAGAAAAAGAAAGGATCGATGCATGTGTCAGAGGAAGTGTGAGGAAGGTTAATATACCCTCCTCGAAAACAATCAGGATCCCAATCAGGACTAATTGGCTATGCTATGAAATGAAAGAAAAAAGGAAGAAAATGTAAATATAATTAGAAAATAGAAACATGTATCAGATACAGAATCGGGTGTACAAATTAGAATCAGTCAGAAGGTATGCAGATAAGAATCTCAAAATTCAAGGGACCTGTATACATGAAGCTAATGTACATAAGTGTTTCTGTATATGCCTATATAGAAAAGGTTTGTTACCAGTCTATGTCAGTATCAGTAAGGTTATCAGTAAGTTTCACTATAGATCAGTAAGTCACTGTAGTTTTGTAGTGTCTGAAATGTAATTTCAGAATCAATAAAAGCAGTCCATAAAGAGCGTATTTCAGTATTGTTTATTTTGCATACTGTGTAGTGAACCACGTTACATTTTTATTTTAATTTAATTTTGTTCTATATAATGGTTAAGAAATTACCTTCATGAAGAGTTTGACATGCTCCTCCTCTCGTAGAAAGTCTTTGTACAAGGAGCTCCACTGAGAGACCAGGTGCAGAACCTTTCTCTTCCTGTAGAGGGCCTCCTTTCCTTCCTCCTTCCCCCGACAGCGCTTAGTGCAGTAGGTGAGAACAAGTTAAGGACAAATGAACTAGGACATCATGTTCATGGACTTACTAAACACAAGGGTGAACAGTGGACTGTTCATTGAATGAACTTTCATTTGGTAAAGTCAAGAAAGAATTAAACCACTTAAACTATAGTGTGTGTATGTGTGTGTGTGTGTGTGTGTGTGTGTGTGTGTATGTGTATGTATAATAGTCATATGGTACACTAATTTGGGGGGGGGTTACAATGGTCATTGTTTTATGCCTAAACCTGTTTTGTTCAAATAAATAAAAATGTACTCATTGTCTAGATCTCTGCAATGGTCACTGCTAAGGTCAGAAAACGACAGTGTTAAAGTTGTTCAAGTTCTTCAGATATCGGCTGTCTGTGTTTCAGCAACCACTGTAATGAAGGATATTGTCCAAGCAGCGCCTGGCAGAGATCATTAGTAGACATGAACACCAAATACGTCAGCAAGAAGTCATCCAGCAGCATTTCTGTAACACAATGAAGATAGAGAGTACACATGTCTGAGTTATATGAAGTGCCACAATGAATTAATCATGTGTATGGCCCTAATTCAAGGCAGTGAATATTGCATTACTGCGAGTGAAATGAGCATTTTTGTAAGGTTTGTGTTTACCTTTTTTTTAATGCAGCATATGACCTTTCTGTGGTGAATTACACATACAATGTTTGATGTATGTGCTTACATATTGAGTGCACTCTGTCCTTTTGACAATCATAATTATTACTTGGACTCCCAAACAGAGGTTAAAAAAGAGGGGTCAGTTATGTATAATGAAATGTGTAGCTGGTATTGATTGACCTTCAGTATGGGCATATATAGTATTGTTATGTTCTGTTAGAATAATTTTTCTAGTTTATAGGAAAAAACACCCTGCTTATTTTGGTCAAACACATACATAAATTGCAAAAATTATTTAAAAAAACGTGTGTGTATTTATGTATGTATGTATGTATGTGTGTGTGTGTGTGTGTGTGTGTGTGTGTGTGTGTGTGTGTATATGTATGTATGTATGTATGTATGTATGTAATGTAAAAATATGCATGTCAGCAGAAACTTGTTAGGAACGTGTTTAAGGCACTTGGTGCATTTGAGCCCAGAGGGAAGGAATGAAGCTCAAGCGTGTTTGGTTTAATATCCTTTATGCCTTGAGCACAAATAAGGTCAAGCCTTATTTTGCACACTTGTCTGTCACTACTGAGATAAACTCTAACCTACAGCCAGCATGTAATAATGTTATAAAACCTTCAACTTTCTTTACTCCTTTAATACCATGGCTGAAGTTCAATAATGCACAACAGGACAAATCTTATTACAGTCACTCCCTGCTCTCATCTCAGGCTTCCTCACTCTGGACTCATTCATCTCCGTCTTCAAAATACATGAAGACAGAGAGATGAAAAAATATCATATTTGACCAGTAATGAAATGTATGGATCTAATTAGGAGAGGGCAAGATGGGATTGGCCATTCTAATTAATACTTGGACTCCCAAACAGAGGTTAAAAAAAAGAGGGGTCAGTTATGTGTAATGAAATGTGTAGCTGGTATTGATTGACCTTCAGTATGGGCATATACTTGAATCATTACCACCCACACTGAGTTCACTCTAAAAGTCAAGGTATGATTTATTTCATTTTTTAAAAACCTTTGCTTGTAAATGATGAAATGTTTAAGTTTTAGATCTATATGATAGCGGTGATACTAGCTACGAGGTGTTAAATAAAGGTTATACAATTGTTTTACTTAAGCTGATTGCCAAAATTCTAAATGTTATGTTTTACTTTGATTGTGAGTTCATAGTTTGTTTGTTTGTCTTATATTTTTTAATTGCATTACACTTCCTCTCTACTGATACTGACCCCTACTCTGGTTGAGAGTTGTGACTTAGGTTCCCCTCAGACACGTGTGCAGTACCGAGTGCATCTTCACCAAGGTGAGTTTGTGATACAGATCAGCTTTGTGTACGGAGAGCAACTATCTAATCGATTTTTCCTTGACTCTATGCAGGTTTCATTAATCAGCTATGAGGAATTGCTGTTGAGGCTTGTCAGTGACAATTTAACTGTTTTCGATACACAAGATGTTAGTAGTACATGCTAGCACATTGTGCCACCTCATTCCATTGGTGCCATCAAACAGCTTAGAAATTCCCATCCGGCACCCTCCCTGAATGAAGTCAAACATTGTTTGTAGTGGCACCAAGCTAACCTTATATTGCCTAATAGGGACTAATTGGTTTTGCACCATTAATTTACCTAATTTACATGTTCATTCATTTATCGTCTGTTTTGCTAACACTATTCAATTCAGGATCACTGTGGGTATACTACAAGAAAGATAGTAAACACCTGGGGCAGGTCGCCAGTCCATCACAGTCCATCGTTATATGTTCAGGTTTTGTATATTAATGAAGACACTAAAATAGAACTACATTTTTAAATGTAGAAATTTAAAAGAAAATGTAAAAATAATAACTCTGACTCTTATTAAAACACAAATGCTTAATACATGAATCATTTTTTTATTCCCTCAGTTTGTCTCTCTTCTTCACATCTAAACATTAACACCTGGCTTTCTGCTCCGGTTCCTGAGGGAAGAATGTCATTTTCATCTCTATCATACATCTTCACTGTGCTGATAAAGCACAGTCCCATGACAGCCGAGTCAAGCTGAGACCTGTACAGCTCTATCCAAACCCACTTCAATCGCTACCCGTGCACAGATCCAAAGAGAAAATCATCAAACATTAGTTTGACATAAAATAAGAATATGTTTGCCAGTCTGATTTCACCTGCTGTACCTCTGTATTGAACCAGCCAAGCAGTTCTTTACCATCACTGCTTCAATTTACTATCATCACCCAAGCGTGCTCGGGTGGTAAAGTGGTCTATTACGTTAGCTCACCACCACTGAGATCTGGGTTCAATTCTCAGAGGGGCTACTGGCCAGGCAGGCGTCTACAGAAACATGACTAACCTCTGTGCTGAATGCCCATTGTTTCCTTAACCTTACCTAGAAATGTTCACACACACACACACACACACACACACACACACACACACACACACACACACATAAACAGACAGAGAGAGAGACAGAAGGGGGGAGAGCCGGAGAGA
>JAYDZG010000015.1:22900464-22921779 GCA_034509265.1 Microcambeva bendego | reverse complement strand
TATAAATGTTCACACACACACACACACACACACACACACACACACACACACACACACACACACACACACACACACTCTTTCCTTTAAGCTCAATTTTATAACACTGCAATCTATAAACATTACTATTACAATGAACTATTTTATAATTTATTAGGATAATCATGTCCTTTCATGTAAAACTTAGGGTTTGCTCAGAAACATAGGAATCTCTACATAGAGAGGGATTAAGGTTCCTTAAATTTAAACAGTATTTTGACTAATTAACAAGAAATCATCAGATCCTTCTTAACTATGAGAGCAATCAGTGCAACACAATTTCTCTCACAAAAAACTAAAAATAAACCAAAGACTAATATGGTGGATGAATGAGGAGCAAAAAAATATATTTTTAAATGTTAATAAATGATTAATTTATCCACATTGTGCCTCTCATCCCATTTGTTTAAGTGGCATGGTAATAACTGTTAGCTTAGTAAGCGAAAAAAAAAATTAATTACTAAATAGTGTGTCAGAATGACCTGACTTATCAATATCTGTTATTATGGAGGCAGTTTGTGCAGAGTCCATTCCAGAGACAATAATAACAAGCCAGGGATACATATCACACCTAGTGGCAAGTATTCAACCAACATGGAGACTGTGAGGTGGAAGGTAACTTGAGAAAACCCAGAAAGAGAAGAAAACAACATGCCAAGCTTCACACAGACAGTAACAGAGGCGGTGATTGATCTTGGGTTTTCAACAGCCTCCCTGGCCTTTAATAACATAAATACTTTGGATGATTGCTAAACACCTAAGCTATAAGCTATGACATCTGCTTTGGTTGGTTAATTAACTTATACACTCATTTTTAATTCAATAGTGGCAACATGTTGCATAAAAGTTGGACATCTGCTTTACAATCTGCCTCACATTGTAATGGGCGACAGAATAAATCTCAAATTGTGTTATGGATTACATTTCTAACAATGAATTTAGTACTTAGTCACTTCTTTTTCCTTCTTTCTTCTTTACCCATTAGGGGTCACCACAGCATATTGTTGTCTACATTGTTCATTGTTCACACAACCCTCCCTATATCCTGGTTTGAGACTGGCACTACAATGCACTAGTTTATGCAACCTAGTGGGTAGGTACCTTTGGAAAATTCAGTTTCTCCAATTAACCTGGCTGCATGTTTTTGGACTGTGGGCAGAAACCAAACCTCCAGGAGAAAACCTATGCAGAAAACAGACCACTCCTCCTGGGGCTCAAACCCAGGACCTTCTTGTTGTGGGATGACAGTGCTACCCACCCATGCCAACCTAATTAGTCACTCATACTCTTTCATATATTCTATAATCTGAGTATCAGTTACTCAATCTTTCACATTAATTTACAGTGAACACTAATATGATGAGCCAGGAACAGCCAGTCATAATCCTGGTTAACTAGTGGTAGCTTAGTGAGTAGGACTATCACTAAAGATTGTAGGTTAAAATTCTGCTATGCATCCACTGTTCCCTGCCTGCTCTAGCGGTGCTTCTACTTCTGAGGGCATGTGTGTAAATAGGTGTAAAGAAACCAGAGGATCCAACCGTAGCTGAGGAACCTGGCTTGAACTTTGCCTTTCTGTAATTTCCATGCACATAAAATTCAGTCATGATCACCATGATTTCTCTTGGGAACATTTCTGTAAATAAAAAAAATCCCCCATAATGCAATGTGACATTTCACACTGTTCCCTGTACTCTGTCTGGATTTGTGTGATTACAGTGACATTTCTCGGTAGACAATAGCACACTCAACCTTGACATATTAAGAGAATTGTGTTGCTTTAGGGGTTCCTGATTACGAGTCCCCAGTCTCAGCTTTTATCTCCACCAAGGATCCGGTTATAAAAGCACAATATGTTAATATAATTATATCTCAAAGTAAGACATAATTTGCTATGGACTTTTCACCCTTGAAAGCAGTTAATTAAAATAAATGAAAGCCTTAGTAGTTGACTTAGTTATAAATGAATTTTAATTTTTAAAAATTACAGACAAAACTTTATCATCAGAAAGGGTAGGTAACAACATAACGTAAGTAAAAAAGATGGTTTTACAGTAAACCCCTGATATTCATGGGGGTTGCATTCCAAGAGCAGCCGCAAATCGTGAAAAACAGTGAATTATGGACATGTCTGTTATGGATATGGCTGTTACATCAGGTGAAGGTTAAAATACTGGAGTTTCTTTATATCTTGATAGGAATGAAAGAAAATGGTCTTATTACACCTGTTTCCAATGTGACAGGCACACTTGAACGAATTAATTACAAGAAGTGTCATTATACTTTTGTCCCTATAGCGATAAGATAGATGATGATTCCTCTCTTCTGTGTATTATCAGCATTACATTTTGTGTTTTCCTCCAGGCATGTACAGTCGAAATTGTAAATGAGTAAAGGTTAACACAGTTATTTATTAATAACACTTTAATTGGGTTAATTAAGGCAATAGTATAATGTACATACAGACCACACCAAAAGAAGCCTGTTGGTTCCATTTTAACACGTTATTATTAAACCCTGTCCTTAAGCAAGAAAACAAGTCTGACAAGAAAGATACAACCAGTCTCATTATATTTAATGAAGCATATACACTGTAAAGCCTCATTAGCATGACTGTCACCTGCTCATCAATAGAAACATCTGTGGAATTTAAACTTGGCAGGCCCATTAAAGACAGTTGACATTAAGATTTAGTGGCACCGCAATACTTCTGCTATCTGTGTTGGAGATATGGAACCGGTATGTGCTTAAAAATCCTAACATTAAAATAACAACCTAACCCTGCTGTTCAACAAACATACATGTGTACAGTGGGATTCAGTGAATTGAGTGTGTGTAACTGGTTGTTTATAAGCTGGGGTCAGAGGAGTGCAGGGTAAGGAACAGAACAATGCCCCTGGAGCTGAGGGAAGTTAGGGCCAAAATGACACATACAAAGAAGCACAGAGCTTTAATCTGACCAGAATGAATTGTCATAGCAGGTCTTGTCTACACAAGAAGGCACAGAGCAAGACAACCAGCGTATCGCTAGATTTGGGTTCAAATCCAAGAAATGGTAGGCTAGAATAATAGACAGATGTGCCACCTGAGCAATCCATATTAAGACAAATGAATTGTCACATCATGAATGGGAATGTTGGGTACAGGATCTATGTGAGAATATATCCTAGACAAAAACTTGGCCAGACACTGCACACTTGCCTAGTCACTCACAGCCATCAGCAAGTGTTTAAAAGGTGGATAAAAACTGGAATAGTTGGGAGTGTCCACCACAAATTCTACAGAATCTGGAAGCATGGATCAAATGTAGATCCTCAAAATTCTGTTAAACAACAAAAGGTTGTTTTGGGCCACAGTAACTCCAACAATAATTATAATAAAAATAGTAATATTCTTATTACAATTGTATTTCATTAGGGATAAATACCTTCTGTTACATGCTTTTGAAACCTAGAACTACCTTAAGGTAGTTTAACCCAGGCAGAAATCTCAATTGTCATTCTGTACTTGTAGCCTAGTGGGTTGAGCTTTGGGCAATCAAAGATCAAATTTAGGCTCTGCGATGCAGCCACTGCTGGGTCCTTGAGCAAGGCCCTTAACCCTTTTTGCTCAAGGGGTGCCAAACAATGGATGACCAGGCGTTCTGACCCCAGCTCCAAGCAAGCTGAGATATGCAAAAAAAAAGTCATTGTACAGTACACGTGTATATGTACATATGGCGAAATGCATTCTTTTTATTTTCCTTGATAATGGCCAACAATTGTAGATGAATAACAACTGGACATATGTTAATCTGGCTTATTTCAACCAAATATTACTGACTGCCACTGATCATTCACAAAAATTCTGTATTCTAAAGTATCTAAAATAGAAGTAAAACACATTTCACTAATTTCCAGCTGCAAATTAAAACATGTGTTCTGCATAGTAAGCTAAAGATTTAGTCAATTAAATAGTTTACTTTTCCTTTACTGTTTTTTTTAAATCAGTATTAAAACAAGCTGTTGCTGACTCACCAGCCTCTTTGCCCTCTGTCGCCCCCTGGTGTTCGTCCAGCCTCAGATCGCTCAGCAGGTGCTCCAGGATCTTGTGGGGTGTCCCGGACACCACCACATACCTGTCGGACACAGCAGACGGTGAGGAATCTGACGGGTACTCATCCTCGGTGGAGCAGACCGAGCAAGAACTGCTACTCCAGTTTCTGTCACTTAACACGTCCTCGTCGCCCCTGTCATCGTCTGTGTCATCAATGTAACGAAAGTGAGGGATGTTAAACGTGGGCCCTGATGTGTCGTCCTTAAACCTAGAGCCGCAGCTACACTCTGAGTCCTCGTCGTCTGCTTCCTCATCGTCATCCTCTTCCTCCTCCACGAGCGGGACGGGTCTGAGATTCTGCATTTCGTTATGACCCTGAATCAGAACGGCATGGTCCGGGTCTGGGGTGGCTGAATCGAGTGCCTCAACATGCAGGTTAGCCGAGCTCGGGGCACACACTGCTCTGCAACAGCAGCTCTGGCCCAGGCTTGCTTAAAGCTAACTGCGCACACTACCACACGCTTTCACTTATTTATACACACACACACTCTGCCTGCCTGCACAGCAGACACTCCCTGCACTATCAGTGCGGCCCGAGGCAACACACTATCCCAGGTAAAGCCATAACGAGAGTGCACATACACACTCTCCATGTGTAAACACATAACACACACACACAGTAATTACAAAGACAAATATTCACCCTTGCCATAGCCTTAAAGATACACACTCACTCACTCACACACACACACACACACACGCACACACACACACACACACACACAGGCCACTGTACATACAGCTCTGTAGCCCCAGTGCATTGCAATGGATGTCAGCTAGGAAAGAAGTAATGGAGAAAAAGGAAAAGAGGGAGGGGAGCGAGTGATCAGCGATTGGAAGAACCAGACCGGCTCAGAGAAGGTAGCTGGAGAAGGAGGAGACTGAAGACGATGATGAGCCGCAAGAAAAAAATAGAGAGATGAAGGAAGAAGGGGAGACAGGTCTCTCACCTCCTATCTCCATCGTCCTCTTTGACTCCTCCTGCCGTCTGAGGCGATGCTCGATCTGACGCCACTCTCTGAAGCACCAGCACGTCCTGACCTCTCTCCTTCAAACACACCCGGACCGTCCCCTCGCCCTGCGCCTGATGATCAAAACAGAAAGATCCATCACATAAGACCTGCGTGCAATTGCATTATGTTATTCAGAAATCAATTGTTGCACCTCTCAACCTGAATAAAAGTAGATGGCACTGTTCAACCCAAAACGTTATGTATGCACCTGGGTACAATTTTAGCTCCAAAGGTTATTAAATGAACTTCAGTGGCTGAACATTTTACCACAACCACAGTATCTTAAGATTCTATATTTTCATTAAAGGACTGACTGATGGAAACATCTCAGAGTTACTGAAATCCCAAACAATTCACAACAAAGCAAAAATACCTGTATGTATGACGCTTAGCTTATCTGCTCCATTGTTATAATTATTTGTTTATTAAAATGTATCTTTCTTTTAAGCACTCTGTTGGTTCCAATAACTACCTGTCCAGTCATGAATTTTACATTCAAGCGCAGTCATTGACGATTTTGTATCTCTAATTAACCTGACTACATGTCTTTGGACTGTTGGTGGAAACAGGATGAAGTCTACATAGACATGGGGGGAACATGCGAACTTCACACAAAGACGACCTGGGCTCCCCCTGGAAATCGTACCCAGCACCTTCTTGCTGTGAGGCTACAGCTCTGTTCACCGGGCCACAGTGTCACCCATATTGTTTGACATAAGATAATTGGGTACCTGAATGCTATCGTTTTTATTCTGGACACGGAACCAATCAGTTTCTGGCCAACGGGTGACTTGCCCTCAAATGCCAATTCCATAGCAATGCATCTTTAGTGCGAAGGATGTGACTCCTTTTGACAACTTACAAGTAAAAGATTTTAGCCTGTCACTATAAAAGATCACAAAAGGTCACTAGATCCTGGTTGGACTAAACGTTCAACTGATAAGTGAAGCCACAACTTCAGATTAAAATAATATGTAAATTGCAATTACTACAGTTGCTGGGAAAAACATGACAGTACATGCCTCTCTCTCTCTCTCTCTCTCTCTCTCTCTTTCTCTCTCTATAACACACTCATTTACAAATAAAATTGGGAGGGTAACAAAGAAAAAGCAGCAGCCTGTGGAGGCGCACCACACATTCCATATAAAAAATCAAGAGCTACAGTGGTGCGTGGAACTGCTCTGAAGTCTTCAGAGCTCTGAATGACCGGGCAAACATCAGCTTCACTAGAAAAGCTCTTGTAGATATATTACATAGTACATATATGTTATTGTTGCTGCAGATCTTATTCTAAAAAATGTAAAATAAAACAGACAGCAATGATGTGAATACACTCGAGTCGATTATTAGAGGCAGGTTATAGAGCATAACAAAGAGAGTAAGATGAATAGTTTGTGTTGCCTGGGTCGTGTAAAAAATCATGAACAAAATGTGGGCCACATCAATCAAACAATACAATTTTGCACATGGATTAAGGCACAATTACTGTTTATTTGCTAAAAATATTTTTGCTGTTTAATTTCTTGTTTTGTCAAAATCTACATATACATTTTGAAAAGTTGAATACTATTTAAAGGTCAAACATTAAAACTTGCTGCTCGATGCATGGTCATTAATCCAGGTCCACAACTTCACAGAAATCATCTGTACACAAAGGTTTGTGTCGAGATATTAATCAATCTCGCAAGTGACTTCTTCAATCTGAGCTGGTGGTGAATACCCTGAACTTTCCATCTCCATATGAAGGTCCATATGCAAATCACAGTTACAATGTCCACGTGTACTATTCACATATGCTCAGACTTCGATGAGTGATGAAACATATCTCCGCTCCAAACTTTGGGTCCAGATCAATTTTTAAGGATTTGTTTACCTGGATTAATGAGCATATATCAAGAGACAAGGTTGATTATTCTGCACAATGGCTGCTTTGGTGCTACTAGCCAGGGTACAGGGTGTGTGGTACTTTTTAACTTTAGTTACAAACCAGGCAATGAGCATTGAAGTGTGAATGTTGATGCTAATCTGCGTTACCTTCTTACTTATTGTCAGTGTAGTGCAAAATCCACATGGCTTTCAGACTGTTGGTTTAATTTTATTTTATTTATAATTATGATCAACGTTTAAAAGACGGGCAAAGTACGAGTTTCATTGTACAGTGTGTCTGATGTTTCTTCCGTGTACATGACAATAAGCTCTTGAATCTAGAATCTAGTCATCGTTTACCTGTCACAACATGCACACAGCACAGGTTTAGATCCAGACAGATGTTTCTGACTTCTAAATTCAATACATCAGCATGGTGAGTCATGACTTAATAGTAAAGAATTTATCCTTAATGCTCACGTCTGCTCGTGTGTGTGTGTGTGTGTGTGTGTGTGTATGTCTATGCTATAAAATACACAGCTGGCCACGTGTGCTTTCTTTCTAATGATTCATTCAGTTTGGAGCACCTGGCAGGTGAGCAGGTGAATCAAGGCAGCAGATATATAAGGAAGGTGGCCAAAGTCAGACGGTAATGAGCTGTTTTTATTCTAAAGAACATGACCCCGAGGCAACACCGTGTCAACATGATTCAATGTGGGAATCAATGTATGGATGAGTGTGCATTCTATGTAGCAATGATCATCAAACATAAGTGATACAGCTGCAATCTGAAAAGTGTAACATCTCAAAACATCTCAAAACATCTCAAATCTCAAAGAAATAATGTGTTACAACCTCAAACTTCTCTGCAGAATATGATTTTAGTGAAGTGAAGGCTTTATTGTTGGTATTAAAGCATGATGTTTTGTTATTTATCCAATTTAACCATTATTCAACCACTACAGAATATTGCTGATTTTAAAACCCACTGCTAGGCTACATGATCTACAGTCTCTTTCCAGCTATGTAATGTAAATTGAATGTAAGCTATCATTTATTTCACCATCCTTCAATCCCTCTCCATTATTCCATCTACCCATACAATGTTTACAAATAGAGACTGTGCATAAATAGCATGTAAGCTATTACACAAATGAATGAATAGATGCTTATACGCTTTGTCAGCAGATATGGAATTTTTATTTCTCTGCCGCACCAATTTACCCTGTCAGTACAACTGAATAAATGATTCCTTTTGGCTGTTCCCTTTAGGAATTGCCTGAATCCTGAGACATTAGTTTGGCCTGATATGCTTCTCCCAATGGCTAGGTTCACTTAAATATACACAAGGTAGAAATCAGAAAACTTCAAGACACAGCAAAAAAGTGACTTATGGGATCTACTAAGAATAGTAATCAGGCCAGAGCAAGTATGAACCAGTAGATCTAAAGATGACTAAGTGGGTAGCACCATCATCTTAGAGCAAGAAGGACCTTGGTTTAATCCCCGGGTCTTTTCTGTGGAGATTTTTCATGTTCTTAACAAAAAATGCATGAGGTGAATTGGAGATTGTCCATGGCTTTGTTTGGGAACTGCTGAATCTTGAATCTTGACCGACATCTACTAACCCAGTCCAATATCCACAAACAACCTGGTTCAATATGCACAAACACACTCCCAGAAACGTGACCCAGAAAAGTAGAGGAAACAATGAAAGTGGAGTGGAAGGCAAAGGCATTGCTTATATAAATCTTATAACAATAAGCTAGATTAACATATTAACAGATGTTCTTAGGTACATCAGATGGGTGTAACCAACGAGAAGTGACTTTTCATTCAACATGAACAGGAAAGTCTGCATGGACACTTGCAGAGTCTGTCCTTGAATACGGAAACTTCCAGAACAGCTAAGCTCGTCTAAACACGGATACAGCCCTCCACCTTCTGAAAGAACACTTTAACCACAGGAAAACACTTGACTTCGGCAAAGTGAGAATGGAAATATGACACAAGTATTACACAACAGCTGGCAACTCACTTCAGACCAGTTATCTAACCATTGTGTTGGGACTAAATATTCCCCACACACGATCCAATATAAGCAGTGTACGGAACACTTCCAATAAATCCTAGATAGATACTAATGCTCTCTAGTTTCTGTCAATCAAATGTGTAGCATATGTGTACAAAAACAGAAATGTCACACTGCAGTTACATAACAAAAACAGCACTTAAATTACCACACAAAGCCCTAGAGGGTGCTGGGAAAAATGCTGCCGATGTAGCAGATAGCAAAAACGTTTATCTTCAGCAAGCACATTTCTCTAGAGTCTTTCCAAAGTCAACACAGTACTCCAGGAAACCCGAGGCTTTAACGTAATACCTACAGAGAAACACTGGAATAAGCTGATCAAATCCAGCACCAGTGCAGGTCTGTTCACATACAAATCCAAGAATGCATTCATACGCAGCTTATAACAGTTATCACCCTTTATGGTAAAAGGAGAAATCTGAAAGTCTGGCATCAATGACAATATGAAGGAAAACACTTCTATCTATGAGGGCAGGAAATCATCATGCCCCAGCATAAGGAAAGAAATTCATCTGGTTTAAAAGAAATCATTCAAAAAATATTGTTCACACTATAATTCCACATTGGTGGTAAGTGTTACTTAGAACTAAAACATTTCCTATATAGGGAGATGGGTGCTACGTTGGCTAAGTGGGTAGTACTGTCGCCTTACAGCAAGACAGTCCTCTGTTCAAGGCCGAAGTAACGTAATCCAGGTCCTTTCTGTGTGGAATTGGTATGTTCTCCCTGTGTCTGTGAGGAGAATTGGAGATGCAAAATTGTCCATGACAGTGTTCCCTACAACCTTGTGAAGTGATGAATATTGTGTAATCAAAGTGTAAAACATGCCGTTAAAATCCTAATAAACACAAATAACGGTGTGACAACTCAGAAATTCTCTAACAATACCAGAAGAACTAAATAACCCTTAAAATGAGCCATATTTAATGCTTAGTGGTGACCAGCAACAAACTGCAAGGCAGAGGTAAAGGGAAGGAACATGTACACAGCTCTGTAGAGCGCACTGTTAACAGATGCAAGATATGTGAGCATTATCAAACATTTTAAAACCGTGATGTTGTTTTGACTGACTGCAAATTTAAAAATCCTCCATAAATATTTAATTTGGTTTCAGGTTTAAATAGCTGGGAAATAGGCAATAGTTAGAAACTAGTCCTGTTATTTTGGATTTGGGATTGGCAGTGTAGTCTTGTTTTAATTTTATTTGTGGATGAGATAGAACTGTCCAGTGATAAGCCTTGGGCCATAACCAAGCAGCTCCCTGTGAAGTGGATTCTAATTAAGACTCCAAATCATAGGGAGTGAAAGGTGGGAGGAATTTGACAATCAAGTTTTCTATGTTTCAAGCAGAATATCAGATTAGCGTTGATTAATCCTGGCTGGAAACTACCAATAATTTAAAAGGAACCAGTGAATGTTAAATTTTCCATAGTTCATAACGAGCAATGCAACATGATGTAAACACAACACAGACCTGTTGTATGTCTATAAAATCTATAAAATACACAGTACGCTACATGACTGTGGTCCATTAGTTTTCTAGTCACTTTAGAAAGTGATAAAATGCTTGATTGCTGGTACCATGACTTGTTTCTTGGATGACATTGCGGGAAATTCAGAATGAAGACATCTAGCTTAGGCTTTTTTTTCTCTGGGTGTATGAACTAGATGTATATTAAATAAACGCAAGGGGTAAAACTTTACTTTGCATCTACACATTTAAAAAAAACTTTAGCTGAACAACAGACTGAGTAAAGTTTGGCATGTCAGAAGCCATGTATTGTACAGAAGCAGCACATTTTGTACTTCACTGATATTAGTCCTCTGAGAAAACCTACTAATAAGAATAATGACATAATAGAGCTCAGTCCAACCTGTGCTTCCCCTCCCCTTCCTTCCCTGCTTTCCTGTTCTCGTCTGCTGATGATATCCATCATTCTTTAGGATGTTACCTCACCGTGCTTTCCTACCACAGATCACTTTTGGTCCTGCTTTGGTTTACCCAAAATTGCACTTTTAAATGCTACAACTGCACTTTATTATTGTTCTATGGGTCTGTGCCTGAAGTGTAACATTTTGTTTTTAAATCCATGATTTTTTCCCAATATTTGACAATGTGGGAGCACTTAAATTGGATATTCTAAATTGGGAGAACAAATGAAGAAAACGCACAAATAAATGCTTGTTTCAATAACTCAAGTGAAGTCTACCTGTTGCCCTTTAAATGCCTATATTTTTGAAAGGCACACAGCCGGCACTATAAGAGCCCACAATATATACTGCAGTATAAGGACAAACTTATAGCAAATTAATAGCTATCTTAATTTTCCAAGTGTGCAGAGCCTGTAAAGACTTCCACCCACCAAAGTTGGTTTTGGGTGCAGGGTCTAAATAGAATTGCGAGTAAGACTTACTTTTGCTGTATATGTTCCAACAAACTTTCAGTACATTGATTCTTAAGTTGTCCCCACCCAGCTTTGTGTGTGTGAATAACTGACGTAAAGCATATAAAGGACTATAGAGTAAGGAATGGAGGAATTCATGGAAAACTTACAGGAAGCACTTGGTGTTTCTTTCCTGCCTCTGAACACAAAGTGTGTAAAGGAAAAGGCTTGTGGGTATAGGTGTTGGGCAAACGTGATCACCATGAGACGTGAAAAAATCTGCATCCACACGGTCCAAAAACCCTGCTTGCTTAAAACCGAAAGTGCACTGATCCCATAAGTCACTAGTAAAGACTATAAATAAAACACTGAACAATCAACAAGTCTGAACAGGAAGACTCTATCTCAAACTTATCGCTCTCTCATCAAAAAACAACCCTTAATATGGAGCGACAGTCCGAATCCAAAAATACTTGTTGCACTGTGCAAGGCCCACATTTTTACAGTGTGTACACCACAGGAAATACCACCTGCTTCAAAAAGAACAAATCAAATTACACAAGCCGCAGAGCTTCATTGTCCAGGAGGATCCAAAATCTCATTTGCTGTAGGTTTACTCTGGGTGCTCTGGTTTCCTCCCACAGTCCAAAAACATGCAAGTGAGGTGAATTGGAGTTACAAAAATGGTCACTGACTGTGTTTGATATAATGCTGACGAAACTTGTGTAACAAGTAACCGTTTCCTCTCATGAATGTTACCAAGGTGTAAAACGCTGTTAAAATTCCAATAAACAAACACACAGCTTGCATCTGAATGCTTGAGATGCTCTCGTCGACCGGCCTGACTGAAAACATGCTGATGAGTGGTGATTACAGTGAGATTCTCAAAGGCTAATGAGGCATTTTAAAACCTCATGAATACTTTTATGATCAAGATATTGAACTGATGCTGACCAGGGATTTTAATAACTTGCTGACAAGTGTGATCAATACTGGCAGTGTGATCTTTTTCAAAAGAAAACAACTGACTTTGCAGTGAAAATGGAGATAACACCGCCTATAAAGATATCAGACACTGCCAGGTCAGAGACAAGCTGGTGTTGTGATGACTGCCTGGTATTATCCTTTTACTGGTCATTTATAGAATAAATGATGAACATAATCGTTCCACTGAAGACCTCCAGGAATCATTTTGTATTAGATACATTTGTAACGGTATGTGAAGTGAGTGCCACACAGGTATTAATTGTCTCAATTTGCTGAGATGTTTTCTCCAGGTCTGTATGTATTTTATTTGGATTTTATCTTTACCTACCAAAGACCTCCCACTAGGTGAACTGGCTACTGTGTATTTAGTCCAGTAATTTGGAGCAAATGTTGTGTTCTTTCCTGGGAGCACCCACCACAGCCCTGATCATGATATAAAGATATGCATTCCTTATTCAGTTATAAAGACTCTCTATGCTGGGTAGGTTTTACAAATTATTTAATAATTATTATAATATTAATACTGATGTTGACCTTCACTCCAGTTTAGTATATCTGTGACTAATGGGACATAACTCAAAGATAGCCATCTCTGTGTACTGTAGATGCCCGGCCAGATGATAGCACCGGTGAGATTCAAACCCAAACCGAAGAACATGTAAATGACTACAGGTATAATAATATGATGATGTATTTTTGCTATTTTTCCTGCAAATAAGGATGGAAATATCCACAGTGGTTTATTAAAAATCCCAAAATTATTATTCTTTTATGTAAATAATGCATTGAGTATTTAAATCCAGAATATTTTTCCTTTTAAATTCACCCCCATCCTATCACTATCCTATAGTCCTATCACAAATAATTCTTCATAGTTAACATAAGAACATAATCCATACAATAACCCCCACATTCCAAAATTCCTGCAGGATGAATAAATGTGAGTGTTATTTCTTTACTTCTATTTAGCCACAAAATAAAGGTCAAACCGTTAAAAATAAAAAAAAGGTTTCACATGGCCCATTTGAGAGTCAAAAATTAGTGTAGAAAAATGTATGTAGATGTATGTGGAAAATAACAGTGTGTGTGTGTGTGTGTGTGTGTGTGTGTGTGTGTGTGTGTGTGTGTGTGTGTGTGTAAACAGTAATGAGGTCCGCTTTCTGGCTACTGACGTTCCTCTCACCACTGGTGACGCCAGGAGTGAATTACAGGAAGGGAGAGACCCAGTCGTGGACATTGTGTGTTTGGCTAAGTGTCAAGTGGTAAAATATATGTGTGAAATATAACAACTGTGCTAGAAGTCAATGCCCAGGTTACAGTCTGCAGATTACAGTTTAAAGTAAGATCCAGTTTAATTTACACTCTGTATTGATGGGTAAAAAATTCTTATGTAATTCACTGTCGAGTCTCATTATTATGACCACCAGCTAATATCCAGAGCAATCACAGTGTCCAATGGGCTGGGAGTGCACAATAAGGTCCAGGTGGGTTCTCATAGGTATCTAGAGCCATGGTAGCACTCCTGAGTATGGATGCAAATCCAATAATAGACAAACAAGATGGCACCTAGAAACACTATGTGAAACACCCTGAACAGGATGCCAGACACAATAATAAATCCAAATCTTTACAGCCACCAACTAGAGGTAATATTATGCAATGAAACATTTACATTTTTAAGAAGGTTGAAGGAAACAAACACTCTCAAAAACACTTGGAGACACTGAGAGAAGATGCATCACATCCCCTAGAAGTCCCTTGAATCATCATCTTATAAACAACCCCACAGTTAGTAATGCTGGAAGCCAAAGACAGTAATATTTCCAAATCATGAGCAGATTTTGAATCAGTCACTCTAAACAGTGCTCAGACTTGGATGACGAACGAAGCTACCCTCTCACTTTCTCTCTCGCCCTTGTCTATTTCTTTCACATACTGGTGTCACCTTGCTGCAGGCTACAACTTGCACATCAGAGAATAAGAAAGAACAGAAAGGACTCTTGTAATGAATCTCAAACACTATCCATTATGCGTCCCCTATGAACTGTTCCTGAAAAGAGCTCTCACGGAATACCTGGTGAAGAAATGACCCACCTTCTTATGCAGTTTTGTAGTTCTCATGATATAATCCTTCATATGGGCTCAAATATCATAACTGATTTATGAGACAGACATGAGTTAACATTGACTGGGCACTCTGACCACTCAGTTGGTCAGTCTTCTTGTCCTCTGGCTTTAGCGAGTCTTGGCTGTCCAACAACCTGTTGGTGGTTTCTTGCTTGTCCTTGTCAAAATCACTCAGGTCATTGTGGCTGTGCATTTCTGCAAATAACTACCTAATAACTACTATTATATATGATATGTATTTTACCCCAACTGTGACAGGCCTGTTTTAAAAGACGCATTACCACGTACGTTTTTGTGAAAGGGGCATGGTCTTAATATTTTAGTGGCTTTTAAGTGTCTGTAGTCACTATAATTTAATTTTTTTTTAATTGTTGTTTATTCACTAGTCATAATGTTATAGTTTTTATATTTTTAGAATCAGGGGTTTTAAAGTAAATCAACACTGATATACTGTATGTATGAGGGATGTATGAGGAGTAGTAATTGTTTGTGCCTGAGATAGCTTATAGCATCTGATTTTCCCGTTTCAAGTACTGATGCCACTAAAACAGTATGATACTGGAGGAAAATGTATAACATTTATAGCCAATATTTTTAGAACCATTATAGACAACAATTCATTATAAAAATACCATCCTGATTATGTCCTACATATAGATTAAAAACTTTCCACTGGCATGATTTCTACTCCCATGAATCCTTTAGTAACCAACACAGGCTCCTTAATGCACAGTGAATGATAAGTAGTATACAAATGATGATATTGACATACAGCTCCAGGGTCATGGCAACCTGAGCATGAACTTTATCTCCAGTCACTGTCTGTGAGGTTTCATTTCTTATTCCTAACAAGCTGCTTCTGTGTGGCTTTAGAACCAGCATAACTCTGACCATGATCGATCAGTCAGTAAAAATAAATGGAACGGCACGAATTTTGCATACAAATTCTATTCATTGCTAATGACTACATCTTTTAAGTACACATAAAAATACATTCTAGTGAGAGCATGAACAAAAGTAGGCAATAAAGACAATGAACTGACCTGTGCTGGCCGTTCTGGCAGTCTGTAGTTCTGGTTCTGAAGGAAGCGGCAGCCATCCTTAGCCAACCTCTGTACCATCTCCAGACGGGAAAACTCATCTGGAGATCTCAGCCCACACATACCACCCTGGTGAAGAGCCGGAGGAAGAGAAAAGAGATACTTTAGTCCACAGGTCATGCTCCCCATCTTTGGCAGATCCAAAAAGTCACAGGTCCGATTCTCAAACAGGACAGGATAGGGACTCAATAGTGTTTGAACAGGTTTGAACTCTGTGTGCTGTCCCAAAGTGTGTATCACAGCTGTAGTGTGTATGCAGTGCACTCGTCTCTTCCATCCCCTCCTACTTCTCTGTCTGTCGGAGTCTAAAGTATGAGTAAGAGCTCTGTGAGTAGTAGTTTGTATGGACAGGAAAATGAGCGTGTCTGTAACCCCTCCCAAACAGAGGCGGGAAAGTACAGAGAACAACTAAACTAAACTTGCACCTCACAAAGGAGCTGCAGCAAGAGAGTCTAGAGAATGAAGTTTCCAGAAAAGTACATTTACATTTTCAGTATAAGCTTATCCAGGATGACCCACAGAATAGCTTCCACAGTAAAATATTTCCCTACTCTAGTTTTATGTAGCATTTTTAAGATGCTTTAGAAGGAAAGTAAATGTTATTGCTCAGCCTAGGTGCTTAGTAAGAGGAGGGTCTTTAATCATATTTAAAGGCACAGAGAAATTCAGATGTTTAAACAGAAAAAAAAATGGTTCACCACTTGGGTGCCAGTACAGAAATCAGCCTTGATGCTCATCTTCCACGAGTTCTGGTAAAAGTTTTATCATCCAGAAATTACTCAAATTTTTCTGATAAGGTCTCAATGTTGGTGGCACAGTGGGCTAAGTCGGTAGCACTGTAAGGTCCTGGTTTTGATGATCTCGAAGTGGACCAGTCTGGGTCTTTTCTGTGTGGAGTTTGCATGTTCTCCCTGTGTCCGTGTGAGTTTTCTCCGATTTTCTCCCACAGCTATAAAACATGCAGGTACACTGCATGTACACTGTCAGGTACACTGGACACACTGATATGCCATTGAAATAGAATTTGTAGAAGATGAACCGATCTATTCTAATGCATTTGCATTTCGGTAGTGCTATTGGACTGGAAGGTTCATCAGTTCATTTACTTTAATCCCATATCCTAATTAGGGTAGGGGAGGGGTGCTGGAGCCTATCCCAGCTCTTCAACGGGAGCAAGACACATGGTAACACCCTGGATCGGGCACCAGTCCATCGCAGGTACTTACAGGACAATTCAGTGTCTCCAATCAACCTTTTGCTGTGAGGCAACAGTGCTACCCACTAAGCCACCATGCCACCCTGGACTGAAAGGTCTGAATCATATTCAAAAATTTAATCCCAAAATGATTCAGTTTAGTTGAAATCAGGGAACTGTGCCAATCTCTGAAGTTCCTCCACACAAAACTAGACCAAACCAAATCTGTGTTCACTTTGTGCACATAAATGCTGTCATAATATGGTCTATTCTGAAATTCTTGGTTCTCTCCAAGTTAGTTGCATATTAGTTATATTGTAGACCTGTTACAAATAGGGTGGAACCCATTATTGTACAACACAATAATTTAAAAACCATGCCTCTTATGAGGTCAGAGCAGGTCCATTTTTGGTTCTGTGGACAGATGGTATTGCTCTAAGCTAAATGTGGGCTGCAGAAGGCAGCCAGTAAAGGATGCAACAGTATAGTAATGTGGCTTTGCTCAGCAAGATGAAGTACTGTATTGAATCAGTTCTGCTGGTGGACTTGGTAAGAAAGTGGACTGGGATAAACAAGGGATTTCCACATTTATACAAGGAATGTCCACATACTTTACAGAACATACGTTTACAGAACCATTGTTTAGGGTCTGATCTGTTACAGAATTTTACTACATTTTCTTTTCAGGTCTTAGCAGGTATTTTTAGCCCTAAGAGCAGACATCCATTGTTATACAACAGCTGGTCATTCTTTGTTTACCCAGTACACACAAGTAATTTCCTGGTATGTGCATCCCATGAGCTACATATTTGGTAAGCATAACTGACATTGCGCACTTGTTATGTATACTATTTAGGGTAATTATTTGTGGTTTAAAATGCATCCCATTTTAATCATAAGTCTTTTTAAAATATATTTTTTACACAATGAGCTACCTTGCTGTCTTACTGCTGACATAGGCAGCTGCCTCAGTAGAGAGGATTCTAAAACATCACTGACTTATAAGGCAGGTAATTCAAACACCCTACATACACCAGTTTTTGTTTACAAAGCTAACAAAATTGGGATGAGGTGATACAATGTGTCAAGTAACATCACGCTCCGTGTACCTAAATGGTTAAATTGTCAGACATGCCTGAACTTGCAAATAAATAACACCTGTACGGTTGCCTTCACCACTAAGGAAGCATCAAATGCACCGTCATTATTCAGTCAACATATTATTTAAATTTAAGATACCTCACTAGGCAGCATTTTACAGCATCAAAGAATTGTTCTACTTGTGAGTGCTAGTAGGATGACATGAAACGTGTCAACCGCTTTTCGAACAGACCCAAAAGAGAACAGTGAGCTAGCAGCTACCCATTTATTCCAGGGGCACCAATAGAGATTTCCCATGCACAGACACAACTATGGGACAGTAGTGGTGAGTTACTGGAACATGGAACGGATGCTGATATCTCCAGCATGAGCCTATCTTCATCACCAGAAACCTCCTTTTGTTTATTTACTCAGAGCTGTGTTTTGATTGCCACAAAGTAGAGCACATCCTGTGAGGTAAATGATCCCACAGTGTCAGTGACATGCATAGAAGGATAAATTCAGGCAAACACCAAAAAGCCTGACAGAGCCAAAAAAAATGTAACTCATAAAACATAAAGATAACATATATAAGCAGTAGGTATAAACAGCCCAGCTGGTAAAGGAGTTAACACATGCCATGGGACCTAATGCACTTCCATGTCATGAGATTTGTCAGCATTTATACCTTTCACTGATAAAGTTTTACATGCCCAAGATAAAATAGAAGGTGGTTGTTTTCTTTCCAAGGGTGTCTTTCCACTGTCTTTATATCTCAAAAAATGTGAGCTTTGCTAATTGAGTTTCAGTTTGCAGACTATTGCTGACAATAGTTTTCCGAAGTTCTCTTAAAATAAAATGACTTGCAATCCCATTTCAGGGCTTAAATATCATACACATTTAATAGGGATGTATTGCCTTGTCCTTTTCATATTGCAGAATCTCCTGAAACACATTATTTGCAATCCTACAATCAGAAATGTCCTTGTGGTCAAAAACCTTTGGTGGATCCATCTTTCATACCTTTCTTTGGCACCATTAGCTGTTGCCAATTCACCTGTTATTGTAGGCTTGTTGTCTGTATGTCTGTATGTATGGTGTAACTTAAATAATTAATAAACATTTTAATCGTATTCTGTCTGGATCGAATGATTTTTGATAATATGATCAAAATACAATTAGAATACAATAGTAATTACATAAATAAAGGTTCAAGAGAATGAACACATTGCAGATATTTTCATTTCATTTTGGGAAATGACTTACATGTCCTAGAAATTGGTTTTATTTTATCATCCCAATTATCTATCTGTAGATAATCAACTCACAGCAGGTCTCATCCAACAGAACAATGTAATCTTCAGTCAGTTCAGTAGATTAAAATAAACAAAGGCTTATGCTAACTTATCTCTTTAGTTCTTTTATAGCTGTAAAATGTTGCTGCTCGTTATTGCTGTAAAGATGCACAACACATAGTAGATAAGAAAAGAAAAAGAAACAAACATCTTTCTGAGAGAATGTCATCCTTCTCAAGATAAAAAACAATGCACTGTGCCTTAAAAAATGAAAATACAAACATTGAAATAATTCAGTATTATATAGTATTATTATTACATAATAATATTACTGATATTATATTGTGATCTCCCTTTTTATCCATGCTAGGGACTGGGACCCTGTAAAGCATCCGGGGCACCTAGAGAAAACCCAAACAGACACAAATAGAACATACAAACCCAGACTGCACTATGTGGAAACTAAAACACCAATCTTTTTAAATTAAGATTCATTTATTTTGCATATTGTGCTGGAGCAACTGTGTTTCAGGTCAGTTAGGAAGTGGTGGTAACAATCCCATGATCAGCACTCTTACTAGGACACATAATCCAATATATCCATTTTTTTTTTCAACCAGTCCAATGTTGCTTTGGCGTGTCTTAGTCACTGTCTTGGTACAAGACAAACATTTACCAAGTTTTGGCCTTCTGCCACAGAGAGAGACTGATTTTAATCTAAGATCTTTGTGAACTGTGTATCATCTTTTTACATTCCATGCTGCTAATATATGGTATGATGATTCATTTATATTTGCATTTGCTTTAAAGCATTTGTCAAGAATGTGTTTTTAAATTGGTTTAGGATACAATTAGGGCATCTAAGAGCTTTGCTAATGTTTCCAGATGTGGTAGGCGCCAGCCTGTATATGATGTATATGAAGACTTTCAGCACTACTTAAATACTAATAGAAAGAAGATACTTGTTGATCTGTGTGAGTGATTCTCTGCATCAATTCGTAAAGAGTTCGGTTAAATATTGGGATGAGTCAGAGCGAGAAGGTGCTTACTTCAATACTGGTTTATGAGAGTGTCTGTGGGTCTAACCACATAGACGTAAAGAAGAGAGAGAGAGAGAGAAGGAGAGAGATGTGAAGAGGGATGTGCTATTATCTAGACTGTAATTACCTACATAGTAGTAATCACCCAGACTGTGGGTGGATACAAACCACAGAGGAGCTCTAATCAGATGCAGCAGAGTCAGATTACACACACACACAGCAATATGTGGCAGGGTACCAATGTTGCACACTAATAACCCCCAATGCAGAAGCATTTACACTGCTACAATACAAACAGAAACAAGATTTCTTCCTTGATATTTACACTACGAGTGTAGACACATCTACATTGTTTTATCTTACCTTCTTACTCATTTATTAGAATTTTATTGCTTTTTGAGTAGAAGAGTAGTAATAAGCATGGGCCAACCAGTGCTATTGCAAAAAACATTGGATACTAAAAATGTTGGACTAACTTCTGATTCTCAAAGGAAGAGTGTTGTTGTTTTTTTCAGGAGTTTCTTCAGAAAGTAAACATGTCTGATAAGCATCCCCACAAAACCTGCCCACTATTGGTACATGGACCACATCACAAACTGTTACAGTGTGTGTACTGCTACAACAAACTCTATTTCCCTGAGTTATGAAAGACTGGTACACTGTACATCAGGACAGGTTAAATGTGTAAGTAAATAAAAGGAGTGAGATGGGTTTCTCTGGAAATGGATCTGATACCTGTGCAGTTTGGCCTGTTTAAGAATGTAAAACCTCAGTCTAATACAGTGGTATTTTACTAACTCATAACCTCACTGGTTTTGATAATATAGTGTCTGTTTGAGACCATTCTATCCAGAGAGGCATTTTTTTGGAAAAGTCACAGACAATTAACTGGTCATTTTGACATTTCACAACCTGTCTGATCTTAGGCTTGGAGAATTTGTCTTTTACTGGACTTGTCTGATTTGTCTAATGTCAGTAAGAAGTAAATTTGTGTTACTGCATTTA
>JAYDZG010000015.1:22869752-22892409 GCA_034509265.1 Microcambeva bendego | reverse complement strand
ATATTTTGCATTATAAACTGGTGATGGACATTCACAAAATCCTAGTTTACACAACAATGGTAAAGCTAGATAGTCACCAATAAAGAGGTATATAATAATCAAGTATGCTGTTATAAGAAGAAGATCTTTGAGGAACTTTTGAATGCTCCTCAGTTTTAATCTGTGAAGGAACATCTTGAGGTGCTTTGAGGAACCAGATTTTATACTGAGGAATCCCAATTTTTTTTTCCAGGCACCGCTTTGAGCATTGACGAACATTTGAGTTCTTGGAGAAGCCCGTCGGTTCTTGGAGTAATCTATGAGATTCCTCAAGGAACTACTATTTTTTTACAGTGTAGGTCTATCATTTTTGTTATTTATTTTCATTATTTTTTGCTTTTTTACAACAAAAAACTGTGGCCAGTGTGTGCATATATTTACACCATCTGGCCTCCAACCAGACAGGAATGGACACCCCTGGTGTTACTGCATCTTCCCCTGTTGTACCCAAAATAGGCTTTAGACTCACTGCAACCAGGATAAAAAAAGATTCCTCAAGATAAATGAATGACTGAACGTTATGATCAAATGTTTATTTAAAATAGTGCACTCTATTTAACTTTCAGAGATTTAACGGCAAATATATTTATGATTCAAACTCCATGAAGAGGATGCCAAGCAAATAGGAGTGTGAATCTGTGAGTGGAATTTTAACCAGCTCATTTGGAAAAAGTTCACATAGCTGCAGGAAATTTATCTCAGAAGCAGCTATTTACAATCAGAAGGAAAACACAAACACTAACGAGCAGAGTGTGGTCTCTCATCCCAGCCTGACAACTATGGGTGCAGCAGAAAATCCTGATTTATTCTAACTCTCCGGCATAAACTTTTGCATATGAGTCACCCCGAGATAAACCCCGCACAGACTGATTGGATGTGTGTGATTGGCAGTTACCGTGAGGTCTGGGCAAGAGGACAGGATTGGACGGAGTCTGGCACAGAGGCGTCCTGTGTCACATTCAATTTTGTCAAGGGGAAATTGCTAGAGCTGACACAATGCCGTCGTCCCTAACCTCATCAAAAATGTCTGCTCACATTCAATCCGTCTATTCCCAGTTCCTCATAAGGTCTCATGCATCCAGCAGGACTCTGTCAGGCCTGAAATCAAATCAAGTCAGTGGGGCACAACTTTCCATTTTGATGTTGGATAAAAATACATACAGTTCCAGGGTACATCCATGCACTTTTCACATCTCCTCTAAATACAAATGAATGACTATCACAGGAAATAGGTTAGAGATTGAAAGCTAATCTAATAAAAAGATATTTTAAGAACTATGAATCTATAGGCTACAGTGGTTTTTGAATGTTTTCTTATCATTATCTTAACAATCTTTTATAATTCATGGTCAGAACTGGAACAACCAGATGTTTTTTAACAGCTCCTGGATGCCTGTGAGTAAATTTGCATGTCAGGAGAATCAGCCAACCTGGCAATCATTTAAATACATGCTGTTGGAAAGGAACAGGAAAAACATTAAAAAAGCAGAGGTTTTTAATGAGCTGGTAGAGTGGGTGTGACTGTCCTCATGTCACACCCAATGTTCCTGTACTGAGCTTAAGACTGTACTGCAACCCTGATCAGAATAAAGTGAATTGTAAAAGTTGCATGTATGACTCAGTTCTAGTTTAGTTGTTACTGGATGTATTAGAAAGTTGCCAGTTAAGACCCCACAACTGCCAGGTTGCCAGTGCTGGGCCCTTAAACCTAAATTATTGCATTATAGTGTTTGATTACATGGTAAATGAGCCCACAGCACAAGTCAAAAACTGGACCTCTGTCCCTTTGCCCAAATTTTGATTTTTTTTTACTGTTGCATTTAAACTTGTTGTGACGGAAAGTGATTACTGCATTGCTCAAAATACCGTACTCATGAAGCTATAATGTGATAACTGTGATAATTATAACAAACAATAATATCTTTGCATTAAGGATACATTTCAAAACTTGCCATTTAGCAGATCATCTTACAGACCAACCAGTGCTTACATATTCAACATTATCTTACTCTAGTTTAAGTAGACAACTGTCCAAAACATTCAACTGCTGAAACGCGTAGTTTTAGGGAGTTATTAAGTGTATGTCAGCTTAAGCAAATCTTTAAAATTTATTGACAAATTCAATACTGATTACAATTTTCACATGAAAGAATAAAAATATCAATCAATGATTATCAAAACAAACAATAAACTGTCCAAATATCAAGTACATTGTACAGCTGCTGTAATGGCACATCATTAACATAATTACATTAACATAATGACCTTGACTTGAGCTCATAGTGCTGAGAACAGAAACACACAAGTACAATGCATTGCCAAGGGGGTAATGTTAAGTCTGTTACTGTTTTTATTATTATTTTATTTATAAAGTACATAAACCGAACAGAAAAAGGTTTATGGACACCTGATCATGGGCTTCCAGCACATCCCATTCTGAAACTATGTGAAGCTTTTTACACAATTTTTAAGTGTGCCTGTGGAAAATAGAACCATTCAGACAAAAGAGTTGGTGCTGTATTAAAAAATGGCTTGCAATCGACACACCAGTTCATCCCAAGGGTGTTAAATGCAGTTGAGACCAGAGCTCCGAGTACAGCAGTAGTGTTCCCCTGCACCAGACTTGTCACACAGTGTATCTAGGGAACTCGCCTTGTTCAAAAACAAAAACACAGGCCTTGGGCTTGGAAGTATATCATCTATTGTATGAAATTGACAATATGACCTCATTAACTATAAGTGGTGAAGACATACGTTTGATCATATAGTGTACAATGTCACTACAATACAGTAGCTTGGGAACTGATTCAATTTTTACAATGGTGCCATTAATATCCCATGTAATTAAACATCCTTTCAGTTGGTGAGTAGATGTGGTAAAGCTATGGTAACTAGAAGTGGATACGGTGTCCTTTTCAAAAAGCAATAGTGAGACCTAACATGCTAAATGCGGTCATGTAAAGTCTTAAGATGGTCACTTCTACAGTTTCATTAATGTGTTAGAGGCTCGCCCTACCCTACAGCTCTACCCAACATCTACAGTCAAAGGACAAAGCAATCCAGAGATAAAGAGCCCTATTTTAGTCATCTGTAATAATCCCTAAGCTTTATTTAGGGCATGTCAGTGTGTCTTTGCTATTGTGGCGATGGGAAAAGTACAGAAAAGTTCAAATAATTAAAATATTTTATTTAATTTCCATTCGTTTCAGTGATGGAGAAATGAGTCAAACTGATTTTCTATTAAAGAATTGTAAAAGAAATATCAAACGCATCATACCCATAGTACAAACAGTTGCAGTGATCAAATCATTTCACAGTGAGCACCTTAAAATGTCCAAATACAGCAACAGTTTTAAATAAGTTTATATAAAAAATAAGTTAATAAGCACTGTATTTAGATACAAATAGGAGGGTTGCATCAGGAAGGACATTCTGTGTAAAAACTGTGCCATATCAATGAGGTGTGGCCCAACCCCAATGGTACTGAGGCCAAGGATTATCAAACAAACACACATACAAAAAGGGTGGATTTTTTTTTTTGTAATGGGCAGCCAGATTTCTGATTATTAATAATTCATTTGAAATAAACAAACCATCTGAATGGGAAAGTGATAGTATGTGAATAGTAAACTATTCATGCTACTTTAATTTTTGCACAATTTTGTGGAGCAGATTTTGAATTTGAATTAATATAACTGCTATTTTTACTCAACAATTTATTCACTCACACTTGATGATGAAGCACAATAATGCTTAAAGTGAAATATTTTTTTTAGAATTCAAAAACTGAAATTTTGTATTCATACGTAATAAACTAGAGACACATTTTGTGCGCGTGCGGCATTCAGTACATGTAGAAAGGAAGTACTTACGGGCTGACCACTCTGAACTGGACATATGGGACGATTTGCATGAGCAGTCGGACTCCGTTCTGCCACTCCTCTTCCGAGCGAAACTCACAGCTCTGTGCATCACACTCCTCGAATGAGAACTGGTAGTATGTGTTGGAGTCCTCAAACACAACCCGCTGGTCCACTGAAAGGACATTAGGGTAAATATTTAGCATCTGCATCAATAAAGACCCGGTAGTGAAGGTGGAAAAACTGAAACTAGGAAATTGTAGTTCGACCATTTTTTCAAATTGATCAAAAATTGCTAGAACTAGAATCTTATGGTTTCACGTATGGATGCCCCAGGAATTATGTGCTTTAAAGAAAAAATAGTGGCTTATTGCACTACTGGTGCCTGTCACCCTATCCAGAGTGTTTCAGTGTGCCTTGTGCTCATTGAGAGCTCGGTTAGGCTCCAGCACCGACTCTCAACCCTAATTAGGATAAGCGGTTGAGAAAGTAAGTCAGTCACCAGGATTTTGCATATCAAGGGACTAAATCAATTACCAGATGGTTCATTCAAAGGTCATCAGCTGAGAAAAGAATGAAATGGCCTATTCATCTATGTATTTTTGGTAACTGCTTTGTTTAGATCAGGGTCTCATATTATCTTAAAACTTGAAAGAATATTTAAGTCTGAGCCACCACATCATCACTTGTGAAGACTGATCCTCTTGTGAATCTTCCTTTTATATTAACACTTCCTTAATAGATTCACTTACACATTCATCTGCTTATTGTTTAATATTTCAAAAAACTGTAACTTCTGTAAATATTCTTTTAACTTTTTGTTTTAGATTTGTCTTGCCCAGTTTCTTATCTGGAGGTATGCCAGAAGTCGTCAATGGATTGGTGGTCTGTCCAGGGTGTCCTAGACTTTTTTGCCATTGAATCAAGCAGGCTGTGACCCAGACCAGGCCAAGGCATTCATTTGTTTTCCATTTTATTCCTCCCATAGTCCAAAATTATGTATCCAGGTTAACTGGATACACAGCTTTGTCATATAGATGCCTAGCCACTAAAACGCATCAAACAGTGATGGTCCCAGGACTGGATAAAAAGGAAGTGTTGTGTCAGGAAGGGCATCCGGTGTAAAACCTCTGCCAATTCAATAATGCGGATCCTGATCTGCTGTGGTGACCCCAAACTGGAGTATCCGAAAGAATAATATATTAATTATATTTTTAGTATATTATTGTTATTATTTTTATTACTGTTCAATACTGTTCAATATGATGATGATGATTATTATTATTATTGTTTGTACATAATTACAAATATAATTAAAAATTATTAAGAAATCACTTGCTCTAATTCATTAAAACTAATGTGTGGCTTTTTCTTTTAGCCATTATTATTCACACCATTAAAAAATATTATAATGTTCAACCTGTCAAGCTTTTTGACCTACACATAGCCAAGTCATATTTAAATAAAACCAGTTTTAGGTTTGGTACCATTATGTACACATGTTAAACAGTGCAGTGATGCAGTTAAATTATTGTTAGATACTGTTGCTTTGTTTGAGCAAAGTTTAATCAGATGAGAATAACACGTCACAGCTGACTGGCTGAAGTGAGCGGAGTCAATTGCCTGAGAGAGAAGCCTAACTGTGTATAATAAACCAGCACAGGACCTGCTGATTCAACTCAATGCACAATGTAACGATGTACACGGTGGTGGGACTGTGGGAATCCTTTGGTTAATGAACTAAGAGAACCAATGATATGTAGAGAAGTAAATTATTACAAAGAGTGCAAGCTATTTTTTCAATTTTAGCAGTGAGTCTTTTGATCAGGCCAGTCGTAACACAAGCAGACAGGTGGTAGGTATACAGATGTGTTGTTCAAAAGGCTAGGGGTCAGGCAAACAGTAATTTGAGCATTTAGGTACACAGTACTGCTAACAGATGGATGTGAATGCTAAGATGTGAATGCTAGCAGGTTGTTTCTTCAAGCAGTTGGACAAACAATTATGCAACAAGACAAGTTGAAAGCCATGATTTAGGCTAAAAGGCTAGAATTACTGCTAGTGATATAATTATCAAGACAACTAGCAAAAAGTTTACCAATATAGTAAAACAATCAAGAAAGTGATTAGCAATGTAGCTGCAATTTAGTCTGATAATGTTAATAATGCTAAAGGTTAACTATGCAGTAAGATTAGTCAGAAAACAACATGGCTAGTAAGGTTACAATGAAGGTTAGATGAAGGTTACAATGAAGGTTACATGAAGGTTACAATGAAGGTTACAATGAAGGTTAGATGAAGGTTAGAATCTAGGCACACACGCAATACAGCTAGCTGGCAGACAGCCTAGCACAAAAGACATGAATGCTAGTGAGATGCTAAAGGCTAGCACTACGGCTAGTAATTTGATTATGAACACAGCTCGCTAATGTTTACCAATATTTTTTAACTAATCATGAATGTTGTTAAATAGAAGAATTAGTGTTAGCAGTAGCACTAACAAAAAGGTTAGAAATCAGTCAGGCATTAAGGATGTCTTTACATTGACATTTTTGAAATCTATGGTGAACTTTTTAAATGGATAATTTAGCAAAATTGTTGTGTTGCATTAACACATGCATCTAATTAAACAAAAGAATGTTAAGAATGTTTGACCTTGAAATGACCTTGACTATAACCTGGCCTAAAATTAAATCTAGTCATTTAGAACAGTTCAGTTTATGTTTTGCCAGGGTTTGCATAAGTTACCTGAGTGCAGAATCCCCAGCTCCAGCAACACCTGCCAGACCCGAGCCGCCATCATTCTGCACTGCACGAACACACACTGCTCCAGCAGCCACTGTACCAGCTCTACACCTACATAACTCCTCCTGAGAACACACACGCAAACCCACACATGAATGGTTATTTTGTTCTGTTTCATTTTCAGCAGCTGCTTCATCCTGCTGAAAGTCAAGGCTGGGATTCTGTGAGCGCAATGCATGGTGCCAATCCATCCCAGTAGTTCCTCCAAAGCTCACCCTCCTCAAACCTCCGGCCGATTCGCACCCAGATCTTAGCATTGGTAGGCTAGCATAATAGCCCACTATTTGTCACGGAATCACTTCAAAGCTGCTCCAGTAGAACAATCTTCCTCTCACATAGGCAATCATAACCATCACACCTCGTTCCTAATGCATTTAAAAATAGCAGCCTTCCCACACACCCTCAACCTAACTGATGTGTGGGTATTCATCCACGGTACACTGACTGCTGAATTTCTACCTTTTCCACATTTGCTTTTTTAGCCTTCACACCCCTGTGTTTGAATAATGCATGTCAGAAACCTTAAAAGACTAATTTTGTGTTTTGTTGAGCAAGGCGTCATCTCTAACAGGATTAGATGTCTTGAGAATGCCTTATTGCAAACATTGGCTTTAAGATCAAGGCTACACACACAGGCTACCTTAAACATTTAATATTTAACATCAGAAGAGTCTGACCAAACCTACAACACAAGCAATGCAATATCTTAAACAACCCAAGCCTTTAGAATAATCATTTATAATTATGTTCAGCTAATCAGTTCAGTTCATTTTCTTAAACCTATCCCAGTGCTGGAACCTATCCCAGTTCCATAAACACAGTAAAACCCTGGATATGGCGCCAGTCCATCGCAGATTAATAAATATGCTCACTATATAATTGTGTTCTCCACTTCCAATTTGACAAATATAATTAAGTAATTCAATTCCTCCCTAATAAGATTATTTCTCCAGACTTTTCATTCCATTAGAGATTGTGTTTGGCCCTGCAAGACCACCTTAGCAGACAATTTAAAGGGAATGTTTATCACATAGTAAGGTGGTCTCCAGAACAATATAGCCTGTAGATAAAAGTAATGCACAGTCATGCTGAAACAGTAAAACACCTTCCCCAAACTGCTCAGACAAAGTTGGAAGCATTGGTTGAAGTACACAAGATCTGTACTTGAGTAAATGTACTAGTGATCTGGTAAAATAATTACTCAAGTTGAAATATGTGTACATTTTATTAGATAAGGACACAACCCTGATTCGATTCAACTGATTAATTTGAAGAGAGTCATTTGGTAAAGTAATTATGCACCACAAGAAAGCTAAAAATCAATTCACATGTTTAATTGAATCTATATTTACTTTAAACCGGAGAGTTTAAGAGGACTGGCGCTATACCTAGTCCGGTTGACATCACTACAGGGTTGCAAGGTTCCGAGTTTTCCAGCCTAATGTATTTCAGTAAGGATACTTTATTTGTATTATTCATTGTTTTAATTTTATGTGGGATTTACTTTAAATATTTATTTCAATATTTCACTTTTACGCAAAAAGAAAAATGTCCAGCATTGTTTTGCATAGACTGAATCTACCTCAGAAATAAAAGAGCTTTCAAGAATAATGTGTCTTTACCTTTGTGAACCATTTGCATACCAGATATGCAGTTTTGTGTAATTCGTTTGCAGCCATAGCATTACTCAATAAAATGGTAAACTGCCCAATGTATTTAGGGATTGGCAGACGTCATTTTCAAGCCCTGGCTAGTGGACACACCAATCCAATTAAAAGCTGTTTAGATTAAGCTTTATAACCAGTAACTAGGCAGTAATGTGTTTGCCAGTCATACACATAGTTTATAAAACATTAATATGTTCAGCCTTTTCAATACAAACACATACATCATTATTACCTGATAATTCGCGCCAGGTGGATTTTGTCTTTAGCTGGGTATGGACCATGAGACAGGAAAGCATTTCTCAGTGCGCGGCCAGCACAGGGAAAACTCTGAGAGCATGTCTGATAAAAACAGTGAGAGAAACAGTGCACATTTAAACGACTGAGTAATGAATGTTTTAAACCCTACTTTTATAAATTCATGCATGCATTTATGAGCCAGTCTGTGTCAAGACGAGGTAAGATTTTACTAAGAAGAGACCAGTGTGTACTCGTACCCGTGTGCTCCATATGCAAATCTTAAATCTTATGACACAATGACAACAGCAGCACAAAACTCATCTGTACTGTCTATGACTATGTCTGACAGAATAAATGTAGATGCCCACAGCCCCTTTAAAAATACTTATTAGACCATCAAATATTATTTTCCCTTAAAATTAAATATGAAATTAAATTTACAGGGGTACATTTTTCATTTTTTAATCAGTCCTAGATATAAAATACTAGATCTCACACCCTCTTTCCCATTTTTGTTACTAGACACAGGGCACCACCACCAATTCAGGTACATTTCTGTCCTCGGGGAAATGCTCTCATGTGCTGTGTAAATATTTTAGAACATATCGACATATATATAATATAATAGCCAAACAGATTTATCTAAAATGAATGAACAGAACCTGAGTTCTCAGGACCTAAAAGGAAACACCTTTGCATGCTTAGCTAAATATAAACATAGCTATTTTCCTAACCAAATAGGTTAAACCTCAGTCAATTTGTCCTGTTCTCACTTGTCCCTTCATTTTCTGTCAAAATGCTGGTAAGTGTAACAATCGGTCCATGAACCGCAGCATTTCCTATATCCAAAAAAGTTCACACTCAGGCTTCAAACATCTGCCAGTATTGCTTGCATTGCTCTCATGAAAAATACAATAAGCTATAAATATGCATGATGTGCAAATTAGGAACTTCCCAATGTCCCTCCACCATCCCCCTTTACTACCCTGTATACAATATGCTGTTACTAAAGGGGTACAATGTTACAACAAATGTGATCACTATATTGGGAAGTTCCTAAGCTAACTGTATCTTCTTCTTTAAACAGTAGCTTATTCTAATATGTCAATGGATTAACATCTAGAACCTAGCATTCAATTAAAATAGAAAACTGTAACAGGGTGAGTTCTTTATTTGCAGGTCGCTAAAAAGGTACAATAGTGACAGGCTAAAAGTGGCCAAAATAACAAAAACAAAAGGTTTACTTCGAGTTTCATAAAACAGCAAAGGAAAATATTAAATTAAGTGCAAGAATAATAACAATTAAACACAATGAAATATAAAGGTGTCTACCTTGGACTTGGTGGGAACACAGGCACTGGGTCCTGGGACGGTGTCAGGTGACTGCTGCCAAGACACAAATAATATAAACAAACGTATTTAGACAGTAAAGACCAGTTTTAACACAGTGTTCTTATAATGGCTAAACCAAAGAAATGCTCATCAACGTACATCCATGATGCACCTAAACACAGAGCATGACCAAACTCAAGCCTCAAGAGAGACTGATCTACATGTGTATACACATTCTGCCATTTAGGTGCATGTTTGGGTTTACGTTTCATAAGCATCTGTTTAATTTATTTTAATAAAATAGAGATATAGAATGCATGAATAAAGATTAGGGCTCGTTTGTCCCCATAACTGATCACCATGTAACAATTTGAAATGTGTTATAGGCAGCAAATTTGAAAATAGAATGTATTATAAATATCAATACAATGAATCTTTTGTTCTGTTTTTAGAAGCACGTACCTGCTGTCTTAATTTTATTGGAAACAAATGTGTGGATTCTTTATTAAGTAACAAATCTAGACAAAATATTACCAAATCTTGTTTGAT
Organism: Microcambeva bendego; assembly: GCA_034509265.1. NCBI lineage: Eukaryota > Metazoa > Chordata > Actinopteri > Siluriformes > Trichomycteridae > Microcambeva > Microcambeva bendego. The sequence continues at coordinate 22,881,920 of JAYDZG010000015.1, read as the reverse complement.
ATGGCAATATAATTTATATTTGTATGCAATATTCTTATCAGTACCACTTAACTACCCCATTGACTGTGTATTAAAAATGAACAAAATGGGTTCGGGGCATCCTTGGCCAAGGTGTAAAAGAAGCACACAAAAAGCACTTAATGCACTTGGCTGGCTCAGCAGCTGGTACTTTTAAAGTGCTTCGGACAGAAATAGGGCTGTGCAGTGTCTCCAGTAGTTTGTGGGACATTTCCAGTAATTGGAAGAAACTGTCATTTTCAGGCCAAGTAAAAGCAAGAGAGATGGACCATTAGAAAGATGTGGAACAGTTCCACTGATCCTTATTACAACTATAAGATAATGCCTGGTCAATCTGAGGAGCCGTCATGTTTCAAAACCCAGAATATGGCATCTTTGGTCCATTATATCTGTCTGTCTAGCTAGCTGTTCTTGCTGCATAAGAAAGAGGTATGAAGAGATTGGTGATGTACCACATTTTACTTAAAACAATATTTTAAAAGAAAAAGGATATATTTGTGAAGTGTTTTGCTCAATTACAGAAATGTTTACACTACATAAATTTTAAGTGTCATTCCTCATATTAAGGTTATCAAAACCAATTTGGATTGTAATTAATGTTCAGGCTATGGATGTATACTGGTATGGAAAGTAAACACCAGCATGTTGCCATTAATGGCGTTTTGCCCACCGTGATTTTTAATTCCCACTACATTTTTACCCTGATTTTTGCTTGTTGCCAGGTCTCTGTTTGATGTGCTGGCTCAGAGGAAACTCAGCATTCACTCAGGAATTGAAACTCTGCTCTAAATCGCTGTGTGAAATATTTACTGAGCAGCTCTGTGAGCACTCGCAGACTCAAGGAATATATCTACCATGCTGAATACTGGCAACAAATACTGTCAAAATACAGCCAAAAAGACGTAAGATGCGGGTGATGGGAAACCCAGGGAGTTAAAACATGTAAAAACATGAGACAGCGCTGTAACATGGTTTCTATTAGAATACACTCTTGATCAAAATCTTAAGACCAGTTAAAAATTGCAAGAATTTGAATTTTGCATTATTGGATGTTAAGGTTTTAAGTAGAGCTTCACATGCTTAAAGAAGAAATGGGTGTAAGAGACCAAAAATCTTTGAGCAGCCAATTTAATGACAAACATAAAACACTGAAAGGTGGAAGAAAGTTATATTCTGTGACGAGAAGAAAAATTAACCTTGATGGTTGTGATGGCTTCTGATGGTACTGTCATGACAACAGGAGCCCCTGAGATGTTTTCTACATGCAATAGTGGGGGGTAGCATCATGATTTGGGGTGCTTTTTCCTTCAGTAGAACAATGGAGCTTAAGGTTGTGCAGGCGTGTTCCCCTGGTGTAAATCTGATTGAGAATATTTGGGGATGGATAGTAGGGGAAGTTTACAAAAATAGACATCAGTTCCAGACAGTGGGTGCCCTTCGTGAAGCCATCTTCCAACCTTTCCAAGGAGCAACCTTTCCCTTAATCTCATGGAAACTCTTGCATCAAGCATGACCAAACCATTGTATGAAATGATCAACACAATTGTGAAGCTACTCTTATGGACACTTTGATTTCTGTTTTGTTAGTTTGTTTTGTTTTATTTTGAGCTATGGTCTTAAACTTTTGATCACTTAAAGTATTTGTGACCTTATCATTCATGACAAAACATGATACCAAATATTTATTAACCTCCAACTCACTACAGAACAAGACAGACGATCTCTGCTATTCGTGTAGCCACTCAGCTGCATATCAGCACAAGAAAAACTTTGATCGCTCGCTTCTTGGTGATTTTTAAACATGTTATAATTAAACCCCTCATCACGTTTTGCTTGTGTTTTCATGACACAACTCAGTTTGGGAGACCAGACAGATTTTGTTCTGATGGTAGACAATGTATCACTGATCAGTCCTGTAGTGTGAAAGCCATAACTGAAAAGAGCTCCAGTTGTGACTGAATTCAATACAAGCAACAAGTTCATTAAGGACAATGTTTTATTGCTTCCAATTAGCCTGACTGCATGTCTTTGCAATCAAACTTAGACTCTTCCTGCTGTGAGTCGACAGGATTACCCACTGTGCCATCGAGCCACCATTTAAAATTTATACAGTGATTAATAAGTTAATGCACACAACACTGCATAAACATGGCAGGAGTTTAATTCAGATGTCTTGGCCATGACCATTTAGTCAGAAAGTGCAGAAAACAAGTTTATAGATGTTGATTGGGCAAATAAATAAAATAAAAAGGTACTTATCCTTCTAACATGTGACTAAGATATTAATATTAAAGGCAATTGAAAGAATATGTTTAAAACTACAAATACTCAGAAATACACATTATTTCTTAGGAAAGGCATTTCAAACTCTTCGGCCCTATTATTTGTACATTGCTATCTTATAGCCCATGAACAGTCTTTTTTCATATCCTATTTACACCAATGGACAAGGTGGTCTCAAAATGAGGTGTGTTTAAATAAATTACTACACGCTTATTACACAGACTTGGACAAGCAGCAGTGCACAAACCCATAGCGTGTACCCACTATATCAACAATAAACAGGATACAAAATAAATATATACATAAAAACATTATTCAACATCATTCGGCTAGGGCCCAATGGCAATAGATTAAAGATCTGGCTGATTACAGTGTGTATCATGCCTCCAACTGTGTGTGAAAGTGCTTTCAATCGAAAGCACACCAAAGCACGCGCTGTAATAGATTGTGAAAATGAAACTTTCAAGATCAACCTGGACAGGAGTCACCTGTAGCCTGGTAAGTAAATGAAATGATTTGATAAACAGGACAAGTGTTTATATAAGGGGCATTAAAAGTCAGGAATTATGTACTGGTGAACGTTTTGTATTTGGAGATTTTAAGGCGCTCACTTTAGAGTTATTTGATCACTGCGTTTGACTCATCTCTCCATCACTGAAGTGCTCGTGCACCTTCACGGCATGAACGAGCAGGTCAGTTTCCTCTCCTGAGGAGCGTTGGACAAGCTCAAGTTCAAACAGCTGAAAAGACTGCACTGGACTCTCAAAGGGAATGGCAAGTGACACGCTTATTGGTTTATTGCTTGTTATGTCCAATACATACCCATGAATAATTGAGAGACTAGGTGCACTCTTAGCGTAACTTTCCCGTTGTTAAGATAGCAAAGGCACACTGCCACACCCCAAAATCAAGCCAAAGATTGCTAAAATAGGGCCCTTTGTTTCGAATCTCGGCTGTACCTGTATGAACACGGCGCCTTCTTGTATGTTGTGCACACAGGATAAGAGCCGGACCAGGGTTCCTTATAACTCAATCAATTATGATTACGATACCAACCACGCCATAGAACCGCAGTTCTGCTTATGGCATGGTTGGCGTTACAGATCGCCTCCCCCTGAGGGTTTAAGTGGTGAGCTGCCCTAATTGGGCTGAGTGATTGCACCTGGCGTTCATCAATAAAGCCGTGTAGCATTCAGTCCGGCGCCACCACTTCACTCCGACCTGGCAGGCCTCACCCGCGTGCAGGTGTCTTGGTTGCTGAAGCGTTAGGGACAGACTGGTATCGCGTGGGCCTAGGGTAACTAGATACAATAAAATTTGGGGAGGGAGGGGAGTTGGGGGAAATAAACAAGTTTTGAGCATCTCAGTCACTCTGCCTTCTATAGCAAAGATAATTCCAAATGACAAGTTACTTTGTCCGTCACTTCACTGCTGTGAATGTAAAGTAACTGTAAGGTAACTGTTGTCTACAGCCTTGCCAAGTTCACTGTCAATAATTTGCAATGTCTGAATATTTTCCTCCATAATTATTTGTGTTTTTTTTAATACTCATCATATTCATCTGAAATGACACAGGCATAGTTAAAGTTAATATAAATTGTATTACATATACAATTTATAACACATATATAACAGATAAAATGTAAAAAGATCAAAGTGTCTCTTGATTCTTTTTGTGAATTTTCTTTTTTGTTCTTTGTATTACATTTCATTGTATGCCAGTATGCACAAGCACAAGATCCAGTGACACTTGTTCTGTTAGTGAGGGAGAGAATTAAATCTGATTACCACCAGTGAGGATTGAACTCTGATTGCCCCACCTAAACACAAAAATAATCTGCATCTCTAATATAAAATATGCTCACTGGTTCATAGAGATCACTGGTTAATACAGGTACTGAAATGTTTCTGTTAAATGGATAAATCTCTTAGTGATTGCTGACACTGATGTGGTGTTTTTTACTTTCAAATAAAAGACTGCGTGTGTGGGGGGTTCTCTCTGAAGTATTGACGTATTGATCTGCTGTGGGTAGAGGGCACCTGGCTTGGCAACATCAACAGCAGAGCTTGTTTGGTTTAACAGGGAACTAGAGAACTTCATTTCAGTTACTTAACCACACAAGAGACCAAAGAGAGATGTTAAAGTACTCTTCAAGCCTTAAACACTGCATTACTTGCACACACACAGACACACACACACACACACACACACACACAACTGAACTCAACTCAAAATAAGGGCATTCATTTTGCCAGAGCTCATTTACAGAAAAAAATAAAGATTACAATAATAGCGAACAGATTTATAAGGAAAAATATAATAAAAAACACATACAACCCAAAATCCCTCATTAATTCATTCAACTTTTTTGTAAAGGTCAGTGTAAAGCATTTAAAATGTTTTATAGCTATGTTAAACTGACCATTTGTATTAAAATGGAAAAACTAATGGAGCCCACATACAACAGAGGTGCAGAAGGCATATCATTATAATAATTAACAACCTTTTAAATGCAAATGCCAAAGGTGTTGTGAACCTTAGCTCTGCCATTCGACAGGCTGGTTTCCTACATGAATGGCGGTTGGCTGTTGTTCATACACAGTGGGAGCCGAACATGATTCCACAAAACTGATGCATTTGCAACCTCAGCTGGCTGACTGAAGGTGACAGAACACAAATGGCTCTGTGCACAAAGCTGATCTCTCTCTCTCTCTATCTCTCTCTCTCTATCCATCCATCCATCCATCCATCCATCCATCCATCCATCCATCCATCTATCTATCTATATATATATATACATATACATACACCAGTTAGTTGCACACTATAGGGAAAATGGAAGGCATAAGCCGCGGAGATAAATGAGAAAGAAACAAAGAGAAAGATGCAGTTGTGAGAAAAATGAGGATGTGAGGGGGCACCCTGCTGCAGGTATCTATGTACCAACATCAAAGCACTTGTGCACAGTGTGTTCCTGTGTGCAGCATGCATGGTATTGCAGTGAGTGTGTGGGTCATTATCCCAGAGAAATGGATTACTCTGAGATTAGAGTGCTCAGCCACGCTCGCTGCTGTCACTCTGAATGCACGCTCACACACTCTCACACACGACACGACTGCTGTATAAATCTGTCACACTGGATGAGAACAGTGCAGAATTAAGAATCAATTATGGTGCAATCATAATGCAATCAAGAGCAGGAATATGATTCTAAGGTATTGACAACATTGCTGTCAACACAACACTATTTCACAAAGATACACAACCCAAAAGCTTTACTGTATATGCACAACAAAAATAAATGTGAAGGAAATACCTACAGAGGTGTGAGGATAATAAACAACCTAGTAACAGCAGTAGTTTGCATTATGGGACTGTAGCCCATTCGTTGCTGTCACGGCCATTTACCCCATTCATTCATTAAAAGAGACCCACATAAGACAACTGACCAAATACTGTACAGACAGTTCTTGCGACTTTGGCTTTTATTTGATTGCAGACAGCTGAACCTGAGATACTTCATATTTTGTCTGCTTGACTTCATTTCATTTCTTTAAAAACATGCATTTCTCCCATTTAGGCCCGCATCACATTCCAAAGAAAAGATGGGAGAGGGGCCATTTAGGGGATTTGCATATTTCTCCCTCTACAGTGCATAATATCATTAAATGGTTTATAGAGTCAGAAGGCATTTCAGTGCGTAAAGGCCAAGGTGTTTAATCTCTTCAGTTAAATTAAGCTTAATCACTGTTCATAAAGCTGCCTAGCCCAGGAAGATGGCAGAGCTGAGACTCTATACAAAGTATTCGAAATCCCAGCTCTGGCGTGCTAGCATGTTTTACAGCAGCAATGCAGTTTTTTCAACTTTCAACAAAAAGTTTTAATCTGTATGATTTATGTATCTGTAATCGATATATGAAAGAAATTGAAGACATTTTGATGCCATATTTGTAAACAATTTGTTTTATAGAGTTAGAGTACTCTGTTTATCAATGTGCATTGAAATTGTCCTCTGCATTTTAACCCAATCAGTGCAGTGAAACACAAATATACACACTAGTGAACACTCGGGGGCAGTAAGCACACGTGCACGTAGCAGCCCTAGCAACGGTGCACGGGGAGCAGTTAGAGGTTAGGTTCCTTGCTCAAGGGCACTTTAGTCCTGTGAGCTCTAAGAGTCAAACCATTTTATTACATTATTATTTGATCAAATACACTTACTTCGAATCAGTACACAATATCCCAAGTAATAAGTACATTTAAATCATATTGCATTTGACTAATGTTAAAATCCAACATTTACATGTACAATGTGCATTATAATGCTGTATTCTTTAAATTAAGTCAAAACGTAGTCAATTACAATGATAGTTAATAAATGCTTAAGCAATCAGAATAAACACACAGAAATATGCCATAGCATAATGCAACTTGATTAATTAGCATTTAACAGCTAATACAAATAGGGAGCTTGTAATTTAAGACAAATGCCTCATTAGCTTACTTGAGCTAATCTCACCAACATGGCAGTTGATTTTACTTAATTATGCAAGCGCTGTAAATAAGATCATAACACAATTTACTTTTTCACTGTAAATGAAATAACATTTCAATTAGACTTTGCTATAACATTCCAAAACCAATCTACTCCCCCTACTCAGAAAAGCAAATTAATAGATAAAATTAAGCCATCGTAATTAAGTCTGATTGCACAGAGCCATCAAATCAAATAGATGAGATGGAAACTTAAAATGATCTATTATAGATGAAACTACAATATAGCAGAAGGTGCTTTGTATTTTAACAATGGGGCACAAGGTAAATGTGTTTGGTACAACTATTAAATTTAGAAACACTGAGAATTAAGAATAATTAGTATTTGTACAAACGAATCATTAGATTCAGAAGTGCATTTGACTCAAAAGAAAAATTCAACCAGTGTTGTTTCAAAGCTTTCAATACTGCCTTCCAATCTTTGTCTTCAAAACATCCTACCTGAGCTGCCAAGCCTTGTTCCAGTTGCAATTCTACTCATTGACCGCAATGCAGGAACCAGTGTTGGCATGTGTTAAGCAAAACCAGATATGTTGAGTCTTTCATACTCAGTATTCCAGGGAAGAGACCGGACTACTGTATTTAATACATGATATTATATCTGCAGTGAAATATAACAGATGTGCCTTCTCAGAGACCTTTCAAAAATAATGCCGGCCTCCTTACTGCCAGACAAAGTATAAATTATAAAAAAAAAGTAGCTCGAGATCTTTTGGATGTGTAGTGTATATTTAATGGGTTCTAGCAGTACCAGTGAGATCTGGGAACTGAATGTCAGTAGTGCTTTTGGCCCAATGGGGGGGTCGAACAGTCTAGCCACTGGAAGGTGAAATTGTTAGATGTACTTGTGAGAAAGGGCAAACGTGCCAAATCACTAATGTGGACCAGAGTGATCTGCTAAAAATATCAGGACAGTCAAAAGAAAAACTATTTTTTACATCAAGTGTCACATCACATTGCACACCTGTTTCAAAATATAAATATTATTGGTTATACTATTTTTTGGTGTGTTAAAATGGGGATGAACGATTCTTCATAAAAAGTTACAAATTGATTCACATGGAGCACAATTTGAATCGGTGATTCATTTAAGATTAATCAATATTCACTTTAACCAGCACATACTGAACCAGCACAGAAAAATGTGAAACCAGTCTTGCACCTACATAAAAAATAAAAAGGCATGCACTGTTTAGATAAATAAAAGATAATCAAAAAAGTAACCTTTGTCTTCAACTCACTTTGTTTAAAAAAAAACACAAGAAAAACATGGACCCAGTATCATGAATCGTCATATTGTGGGTAGAGTGTATCGTAATCAATGTACATTTTAACAGAGGATCATTTAACTGAGAACAATAGCCGGCTGTAAGTGCTTTAGCTGTGTTTTTCTATCACACACACACACACACACACATCCAGCCTGAGTTAATCCACAGGCAGGTGACTAACTTAAAGTCCCTCACCCCTCTCATATCATTTGAAACATGATCCAATGTTTGGCATTAGTTTCTGAGATTTCTGAAGGAGAACTCTATGGAGTTCCATCACTTCTGCAACAGCATCTAGCATTCAATCTAAGATTGTGTATATACAAATAATTAATAGAAGACAATTTACAGTGAACGCTGTCTTACAAAGTGAAAGTTTCATAACACTAACAAAATTAGTGCTTCACTCAGCCATGCGGGACAATAGGAAATGATGTGTGTCAAGGCAACACATGTTCCACCAGACAACAAAACCCACTCAGCACAACAGTACAACATGTGTTATATACTTTCACAAGACATTAGGTCAGAATCATCAAGCACAGACAAAATCATTTTATCAGAGAGCTGAGATGATCATTGGAAAGGTGAGGCGCTCTGTTATGGCTCTCTGAAAGAACTGTCATGGTGACAAAGTTGGTTGGGTCCCGCACAAGGTCCTTAATACATTGAATTCTAAGCTTTGGGTGTTTTTTTCATGATAATAGCCATAGTGAATTAACAGAAACGTGCTTAATTTAGCAGACCTCATTTTTGAAAACATAATAAATGTCACAGATTTTTACAGAAAGGTGTCACATTTCACAGCAGTCATTAAATTACACTCAATAAATTGAATTACATAATAAATGGAAGCTACAATACACAACAAGTCATGCCTGAATAATAAAATGCAAATTCTGAACAGAGAGGTTTAATCTCTTGTATGTATGCTGACATGCCTCTGTGTGTACAAAATTGGCTGGGAGTTTTTTAAACACAGTTACCTGAATGGTGTTTTAACTGCTTTAGATTTTAGAATCTTGGACATACTGATGAATTGCTATAGGATTGCTAGGACCACTTCATAGTTCAAATTAACCAGTAAAAACAAGACACTTGAATGTGACATGATTTTTTTTTCATCACCACACATAAACTATGAAGGTCCTTAACCATAATGCTTACATTTTGTTCACCTCCAAAAACATGTCAAACTATTGTCCATGCATGTTAGTAAATAAGTCATGGTGGGAGTGATTAGTGCCATATGATGGACTGATGCCCTGCCCAGTGTATATCCCTGCCTGAGAATGTTTCAATACCAAATTGAGGTTGTGTTTATCTTTATTCAAAGCAACTTCAATTATGATTAAATATCTCAGCTGTTAAGCTCCCACTGATTCCAATAATTCCATTATCATTATGGTAGTAAAAGAAAATGCCCACTTAGATGGCACCTGAGGATTTGATCCATGGTTCAAATATTCAGAAGTGTCATCAGCTTTTCTGGCATTTACATACAGACATGATTGTCTATGTCTGAAGGACAGGAGATGACCAAGCCCCCACCTCCTAACACATAACAGCTGTGACCAAATATCCAGCCATGTCATCAGTTTTTCTGGCATTTACATAAAGACAAGATTGTCTATGTCTGAGAGGGAAGGGGATGATCGAGTCCCACAATGGATGATGGATTGGTGTCCACTTTGTACCACATGATTTTGTGGAAGCCAGACCTATTGCAGCTCTGACCAGAAAAAACATGGTGATAAAAACATGAAAATGAAATGAGAAGAAAAAAACATTCTGAAAGGCTGCAACCAAGGTGGCTTTAGCCTCAACTGGACTACACAACTGCTAAAGAGCTATGACCATGTGTGGTTAAATGCAATGTTTTTTTCCTGATTTATTTTTATTTGTTACTTTATATATTATAGTTGATGCCCTAACTACAGTAATTCACATGAAGCATGACATGAGCCTTCCCCTGTATAATGTGTCATTTATAGTGAAATTTGAAATAAAAAACCTGGCTGATAAGATAGCACCGGTTTTGGACTATGAATCTGTTAAATAGCTTTTACTATTTGTAGGTAAATGGATTTTTTACTGACTTACAGCTGATGTCCTACCTAATTTATGAATGTGAAGATCATATCACAAAGCGTGAAATGAGTCTTTTCCCATGCAAAATGCAATTTGCTGTGAAATTCAAAATGTAAAAATAAGTGGTTGAAAAGTTAGTTATTACCCGGGGCTCAAATGTCTAGCAGTGTCATCAGCTTTTCTGGCATCTACATAAAGATATGACTATGTGTGAGGAGGAAGGGAATGATCAAGTCTCAGCAGTGGATGATGGATTGTCGGATCATTGCTAAGACCAGATATGTGACCAGATATACCAGAAAACTAAATTAAATTAAAGGAATTATTTGAAATGGCAGCAAAGGAACTAGCCTTAGTTTTGTGTTTAGCAATTTAACATTTTTCATCCATTAACATTCAAGTGCCTCATGTTTAATAGTTAATCTGCACTTAGAGGCAGACCTAGTAATCCTACTGCAATTCAGTTAGAAATGGTTAGTCAAAATGACCCCAATGTATAAGTCTAAAGTAGCTAAAAATACAACTCAGGTAACTCAGTTCGGAAAACTCCCAACCTGTTCTGTGGGGCCAGAAAAGTGGTGTGTCAAACCATGAATGAGAATTTTCATATTTGAAATTTCCATTTAACTGCAAAGGTAGACTGTGCTGTGTGTTGTAGCTTCCATTTATTATATCATTTAATTTATGAGTGTTTTTAGGCAGTTGTAGCCAACCGGTTAAGGTTGTGGACTAGTAATCTACAGGGCTCGGATTGAAGTCCCACCACTGAAAGGTTGCCACTCTTGGGACCTTGAGGAAGGGTTAACTCTCAATTGCTTAGACAATACACTGTCACAATTCTACAAGTCACTTTGGATTAAGAGCAAATTTTATGAATTAATGCACTTTTCCTTTGTTTTAAATAGTCCATCAACATTAAGCTATTATCCTGTGAATTTAGTAAGGCCCTAATTATAGCCAACCATCTAATGGTGACTGGTCATCCTTTATAGAAATTTATATTTTGACAAAACATTTTTAAAGACTTGAGTCTTTGAGTTTGAGTATCAGTCGCCTGTTGGCATCAATACATTGCCATTAAAATAAATTCAAAAATAGCACTGGACTGAAAAGTTAGGTTACTGTGCTTCATTGCACGATCAACTCTGATACCACAACCAGCCACGATATGCATCAGTGAATCCCTGCTAAAAGTGCTCACAGTCTGCAGTGAGACAGTCCACCTTTTATTCCAGAGGTACTCATTCATCACAAGGCGATACACCTGTCTGCGAGGGTTCATCTCACTGCCTCCTGAGGACAACTATTACATGGGCGGCAGCGCACAAAAGCCCTTACTTCCTACAAACGTGCCCTAGGTAGTAGGACAAAACAATACTGTGCACAAACTGAAATACAGTCTCCACAGGCTTCAGGCTAAGAACTACTAAAGTAAGCACTCTTTCATAAAAGGTGCATTCTAAATAGTGCCTGATGCTTTGTGGTGAGAGGAAGTACAGTTCGTATTAAAACACTGCTTTATACCTCGGTGCAATGCAGAATCTCACCTGCTTGCAGCATTCACTAAAATCTCATCACAGCAATTTTAACCAAATCTTATTTTCCTCTTTCTGTGGTTCTATAAATACACTACAGTATATGGATAGAACACTATAGGAATACATTTGAACACCAACTGTACACCAAATGTTTCTACAGCATTAATGTCTGACCTCATAAATGCTCTTACATCATGGGCATAAATTCCTACAGACACATTTGTTGTAGAAAGCCTTCCCAGAACAGATGATATCTGCAAAGTGGAGGCCAACACTATGCATGGTGATTTATGAAGTTTTGAAATGTGTTGTCCAGCAAGCAAATAGTGTAACTCATTACACTGAAGAAGAAGAACGCCTTTATTTGTCCTTACTCATATACAGATGTACAGTACAATGAGATTCTTTCTTC
>JAYDZG010000015.1:22857074-22869652 GCA_034509265.1 Microcambeva bendego | reverse complement strand
ATTACACTGAAGAAGAAGAACGCCTTTATTTGTCCTTACTCATATACAGATGTACAGTACAATGAGATTCTTTCTTCACATATCCCGGCTTGTTTTTGGAAGCTGGGGTCAGCCATCATACAGCGCCCCTGGAGCAGACCGGGTTAAGGGTCTTGCTAAAGGATTCAACAGTGGCTGCCTAGCAGAGCCGGGATTTGAACCGCCAATCTCTGGTTGAGGTTCTTCCTGGCATGTGATGAAACACAATGCCAAACACAGGAGTCAAGCAGCCCCTTCTTCCCATCCATGCTTCTGTCCTCCCGTAACCTCCCCATGAGAGGTACTCCACTCAAGCTTGCACCTCGATTTGTTTGCCCATTTAACGTGTTGCAACCAATCAACCCTGTTACCTACAGGATGGAGCTCTCTGCTGGGATAAGGGTTTATCTAACATTTCACATATCGCAATTCATGCCTATTGCTTGTGGAGATGGCTCCCATCCCTCCCGACCTCCCAGTCCACTTATCATGCAGGGTGCACAAGAATACAAGGTCCTCTGCCTCCTATTTCCAGGAAGGTGTAAGGCAGCACCCAATATCTGGTGAACTGGGAAGGGTTCAGGACTGAAGAACAGTCATGGGTTCCAGGGTGATATATTTTGGATCCAGAGCAAATATGTGAATTCAGGAGGACCCAAGCAGCCAGCCTTGGGACCTCAGCAGCTGTCCCTAAAGTGGGGTCCTGTTAGGGCACCGACACACACTGGCGAACAAAACACCATTTTACAGCGCCTGTGGCTAAAGCTGTGAACTCACTCCCAGCACCGACCCATGCCCGCCCGGTGTTCCTTTACCAGCTTTTGTGTTTCCTTCGTTTTTCCTTTGGCTTTTCCACAGTTTATTATTATTGTTCATTTCTTAATAAACTTTATTTTTGTTCTAAATTTAATATGCATCTTTGTGTCCTGTACAAGGACGCTCTTGCCGTGAGTCAACAGTGCTACCCACTTCACCATCATGCCACCAAAATAATATGAAGTAGCATGAATATTGATATTAACTATTGTGTGTATATTAAGTACTATAAACAATGACACAAAACATCTGTCTGACAGTTATCTATTTACAATCAGTAATGAGTCATATCAGACAGCTTAAGTGGGGACTCTGTGTTCCCCAAAACAGGCATACATGACCATTTTGAGATGTTTTACCATAAGTAATGGATGTTTGAACAAAATTGAAGAATACAAATATTTCCTCATGATGGTTGAGATTAAAGTATTTACTTTTAAATTGCTAATATTACCGAGGATTATGACTATTTGATACACAAATCAATCAGGATAGTAAAACTAACATGTACAAGCTTGTTTGTTTCTCCTCGTGTTGAGCACAGCCTACATGACAGTTTTGTCATGAAAGGACATTTCACCAGTGTCCATGAAAATGCAAATCATGTCCTTTGAGTACTAATGTTTTGAGGCAAGGTGGTTCGCCTCTTTTTGTTTATGAGAAGCTTGACATGTTCTCTGGTGTCAGCCTAGATTTTGTCTGGACATTCCAGTTTTCTTCCACATCACATAAAATACTGAAGGTAGACTGGTTACTACTATTACTTTATCCAAAAAGAGTAAAAACGAATTGATGGATAAATTATTGAGCTATAGAGCAACAGTAATACACAAGTCAATAAAAAAGCTTAGAGCAATGTGTGTGTGCGCGCGCGCGTGTGGAGGATTTTTGTTGCCTTAGATACGGCAACCGAAAAACGGGCTGCACTAACGCATTGACTCAAAATAAAGGACAAATCAATACAAAATCAATAACCACGTTTTAAAAAATTCGTAAAGCATGCTGAGTCGGTGGCATTTACTAACAGGAGCGTTATTGATGACGGTGATGCAGTGATAGGTTCTGGATGCGGGGGCGACTGGAACCTGGAGCGAGAGGAGGGGTAGCTTTAAAAATAACGATGGACGACGGGAGCAAGATATATTTTAAAAAAACCTGACACCGATGTAAAACGGTTACTCACGCTCTTCTTCCTAAGATGTAAGCCATGTTTTAATAAACCCGGCAGGTCCCGGATCTTCTGCTTGATCTGAACCTGTTCCCGCGCGTTGCGGTTCCATCTCCAGGTGGCCAGCAGTCCATCCTCCGCGCTGGTCTCCGACTCTTCCATGTCTCCACCCGGAGAGAAGCTTCAGCCGTGTCCGCCTCCTCTCACCACCATTCCCCGTGTTTACACCCACGGAACCTCGTTTGCTGAATCCAAGTTAAAAGACTCGGTTATTAAAGCCACCGGAGCGCTAGAAGTACACGGCGCGGTGTGTAGCCTAACGACTTTCTGCAGCTCCACCCTCACTCACATTGCCATCAGTGCAGAGCGCGTGTGCGCGTGATCGTGCGCGCGCGTCTGCGTGTGTGCGTGCGCGAGCGAGAGAGTGAGTTTGTGTGACAGGAGCACGATCGCGTGGAGGAGGGGTAGGTGACGGTGTTACAGGTGCGGCAGGAAGCAGTCATGCATCACTTCCACCCTGTCCTCTAGGCACAGGGAATTCTACTCCCTGCTTTCTGTGACAATTAGGTTACTGTCATTATTGGAAGCCTTTCAATCTTCAGGACGGGGTGCAAGATCACAACCCTGGCAGGGCACACATCAATCACAAGGCATCACATACCAACCTACTCACTAATTATTACAGCAATTAGAGGTCACCAAACCACCTAAGGGTATGTTTTTGGGAGCGGAGCAGGTTAGTCAGAAGTAGTGGACTACACACAGGGGACTGAAATAAATTGCCCAAACATGCAGTACTTGCTTGACAAAAACAAAACTACAGAATGAACGTTGTCTAAGCTGCTGTTACAACTGCTGTACAGTGAAACCATTCCTCAGAGAAAGGCATGTTCATTACAGTCAACATCTGGATCACAGAGCTTTTTGGGGTTTCCCCCTGTAAACAGCGCAGCAAAATGTTGACTGCATTCATCAGTGTTTAAAGCATGAACACCCTTTGACCTTGCTGATCTACTGTTGTAGCATGCATTAATGTAGATAGATGTTTAGGCAGCAAGTGTTGTAGGTAGCAGACTGTAAAGGTATGGAATACACAAACCTCTCACTGAAGGCAACATTTACCATTTGCTGTCACCTCACAACAAGAAAAACACCGGATATATTACTTGGTTGGGTGGCCAGGGTCATTTCTATTCTCTCTGTGTTCACAGTCCAAAGACATGTAGGACCAAAAAGGCAAAGTAGTAGTCTAGTTGGTAGAGATTTGAATTATCAACTGAGGGGACCCAGCTCTGCCATGCAGTCACTGTAAGGCCCCTAACACTCTCTGTTCCAGGGACGTACAAAGGCTGACCCTTTGTTTCCTACCTTTGGTCCAATGGATAAAGTGGTGTAAAAACCATGAATGAATAATTGAATGAATACTCATGCATCAGACTAAATGTATAAAGTGGAAGCATAAAAAATGATAATCTAAAAAAATATTCATAAGATAGCATGGATTTAATTTTTCAACGTTTCTGTGCCGTTTGAACTGCTGCTCTGTTCATGAATTCATTCATCTTCAAATATCTTCTTTATTAAATCCTTAAGGTAAAGATACCTGTTCTGAGCACCTATCACAGGACCTCACATATTTACCTTTTCACTCACATGTAGGGCAAAATTTACTGCCAGTCCATTTTAGTTCCAGGTCCCCAGAAACTGGGGGCTGCATAACGTTGTTACACCATTATTACACCATCTGAAAAGGGCAATGGGGAATATTCCAGCTCTAAACTCTTAAAGTCATTGAATCTATTAAACTCAGTCTCAGTATGACTTTCAGTTCGGGTCTGTATCGTATCTGCACGTTTCTTTGACATACAGTACATGTTTGTAATTTGGACGGGTAACAGAACTCTGTCAAATAGGTTCATCATTTTAATGACTGTATGATGCCTATTTTGAATTGTTTGTATTTTACAAAATACCCTGACTTGATCTGGAAAGGGGATTTGTATATTCCTATAAATATTCAAAAATTCCCATGATGAAGTCTGATAGTGAGCTATAAGTAGTTACAACAGAGAAGAGACTCAGCTGTGCAACAAAAACAGAATTTCATTTCACCACCTGGGTACAGAGAAGAGCCTTGATACCTATCAACCGTGAGTAGGTGGATCAAGAATGATACAATGGAGAAAATGGGATTTTATAAGTGCTTTGAGGAAGGTCAAAGTTTGTATTTCTGTTCATTGTTTTCTAGGAAGCTGGTAAACACAGCCCATTTCTGTGTGGGTTTACTTCGGGAGCTCTGTTTTCCGCCCACAGTCTAAAAACATGCTTTCAGGTTCATTCAAGACACTTAATGGTCTTGTAGGTGAATTTGTGTGTGTGTGTGTGTGTGTGTCCGCATTGTGATGGCCTAGTGCCGCATCCAGGATGATTATGTGCTTTACGGCCATTGAAAATCTGGGACAGGCTCCATCACCACAGACTGGCTTTGCAGTTAAGAAAGTAAGTGAGTTAGGCACAAAGTAATAAGCCACATTTTTGCTTGATTAGACCCTGACTTGTTGCCAATTACCGCTGATATTGTGCAACAATGTTTCATTTATTTATATATACAAAATACAATGGAGTTGACCAGTAACATTTTAGAGTTCTTCTCTCTGAACTATAAGGTTTAGGTAATTATCAGATTATCTCTTTGTAGTTTGGGAGTTACTAGATAAATCAAATGAATCAGATTGAAGTTTTAAATGGGACCTGGTTTTGGTCTAGCTTGAATTATGTGCCGACTAAAGATTTGTAGTTAAAGAATAATGCTGAAGTACATTGGATTAAATATTGGTATGGTAATAATTTCGCTGATGTTGGCATAAAAGCAGGATTTTATTTTGTATACTTGTTATTTATTTGTGATCTTGCCTGTTGTATATGCTTTCCCATTCTTTTTAGACAGTTAGGAATGCTTTGTGGTTGTACAAAAGGCTTGGTAGTGACCAGACTTAAAAGCTGACCAACCGTTTGGTAAGTGGTAGTCTTCAAACCGTATTGTCTTTACACCACAAACCTAGTTTGGCCGTCAGTATCTTTAAAGCCTCATGAAGAACAGTTAATGAGCTGTCTACTCTCCACCCCGAGTGCACATTTCATGGTAAAGTCCATACACAATAATGGGAACACACCTACCAAAAAGGATCTTCTCAGATCTTGTGGAACAGATGGCCAGCAGGTGACATATGAGCACATTGTCTAGGAGTAAAATAGACTGCATGTAATATCAACAGGATTAAAGACCTTGATCAATGGTTTTGAAATAATGGGGGTACAATGGATTGACAAGCCCTGTATCCCAGTCCTGAAAAGTGTGAAGGTGAGCAGCAGACTGTAAGGATTGGGGGGATGGGTCAGACAAAAAAAGTCTTCATATTCCTTCTATCCTTTCAGTTTGGACGTTCTATAAATGTAAGGGGATACAAGGACCAAAAAGAGTTTTATTGTGTAGGTTTTAGCAAGGAGCTATAAGAAAGCAGTTCAGCAATATCAACTGCAATCTCCTATGGAAGTTTAATAACAATGTTGTTTTTCTTCCGTTCTCACTCTCCAAGGATTCGTAGGTTGTTCTGAAAGAATCTTTTCTCTCTTTTCATCTCCTGTAGTGCTGTGATATTTCTTTGTATTTCGAAAAGTTTAAAATATTAATAAAGGACCAGACTGCCTCAACCTAGAAAAGCTTAGCTTACAGCTGAAGAGTTAAAAGTTATAATCATGCTCAGTATTTCATAAAAACAACAATGCTTAAAATCTCTCTGACATCCCCACACAAAAGTTATAGAAAATGGTTCTCTAATGTCTCGGTACATTTATCGTACAGAACCAACATTATGTTATGACAGAAATCATATACTTTGGAGCAGTGAACAGCTGTTAAGTCTCAGTAATGGGTGTAATGGACGCTAGCCCCAGGGTCCAGGATTCAACACCATGCTACACAGAGACTGAAACCATCAGTTCACAGGAGCAGCAGGGGCACAAATCCCCCCTGACAGCAATTGATGTCATGTTTCTATTTTCCTCTAGAGCATCTTTTTGCTTTTTTTACCATACCAGTGAGGGGTATCTGTCCTCTTTCTGCCCAGAAGACATAATGTAGAGGTAGATGCAGAATTATTGTTTGTATTGCCATGATAAAACACAGCTTATTAAAGAACACAATAGCGAATTATAGGGTGAATTTTAAAAGTACTCCTGACTTTTATTGTGTTGTGGGTTTGATTGTGAATGGAAATACCTGCCATTTTAACCCATTAATCAGCGAGTACTCAAACATAATATGAATAATACGTCATTATTGAATCATTTGAATTAATAAACCATTATAAATAGTTATGGCCAAATGTTTTTTATTTTTAGGTTTTAGCATGAATTCTGTGTTTGATTCTAGCTTATGTAGTCTGGATCAAAATCTGTGATTGGCTTCCTGCTAAGTGGCTAGTATGACAAAATTATTTAGAAAATTACTTGGATTTGGTGTGGGAGTTTTTGAGGGAAATATAATGGATGTGGTGAACAGATTCAGAAGAAGAGTTGTTTTTGGTGTATGCTGTATTTACTCTGTGCTGGTGCTGCCAAAGCGCTCAACATTTTCCCATATGGATCAATAAAGGAATATTCATTTACACCCTTTATTCAATACATTGAAAAAGTTTTTTTTTTTACAACTAATAGTCTTAGTGTCTGAATACTTTCCATCTTCAAGTTCAACAATTATGACCTTGATTCAAATCATGACTTTGACGAGCCCAGTAATTATTTTCACTTTCATCCATTCAGGGCATTTTATTCAGATTCAGCTCACCGGTAAATTGGCTTACATTCTCCTTTTGAATTTTATTATAAAGAGTGGAATTCTTTTTTTTAATAAAAAAGACTTATTCAGGTGCATTTCATGCTGTCTATGAATTATTTCATTTTGAATCCCTTTGCATCCACAGAGCACCCCAAAATAAGATGTTAGATAAACATTTATATTTAATTTGAGTCGCAGTGGTCACTCCTTGCTTACATTTCCATTTTGCCCTGTATCTTTTTTATTGTGATTACTAACTTTATCTGGCAAGAATCACAGTAGTCGAAGTGGCTTTAAATCCTTTTTAGTGTGAGTGTAAACGAGTGAAGGTAGCTTGATTATCGACTGGTCCCTTGTGCCTAGTGTTTCTGAGAGACAAAATAACTTCCTCCAATAAGTCTTAAACTTTTAAGTGCATGTGAAGATCCTTTTTGTTTTTATAAGCAGGAAATCTTTAAATGGAGCCTGTGATAATCATTCATGTTCTACAGATGCATTAGGTTTCTTTACAGTCCCATATGTAAATGATTATTTTTTGTTAGGAATCACCACAAGTATATTTAATTTCACAAAATGTTTACTTCAGATGTCTTTTCTGATGCAACCTTATATTTATCTGGGCTTCGGACCGGCACTAAGCGTGCAGTGATGTCTCCTTTCTGTGGATTGTTTCACCTACAACTCTACACACTGGTGCATGCATCTTAGTGGCTAGTGTGGAAATGCAGAGTTTTAAACCGAACACTCTCAATGCTGGTGTGCTAATGAAAAATCCTCCAACTGGGTGCTTATTAATAATAAATACATTGTTAGAATAAAAAGTATGCTTACACTGCATTCATGCATAACCTAGAAATAGAAAAATATATATGAAAACCATCAAATTAAAAAAGTCCCAGAATTTCACCTTTAGCTGCTGGTTATCCAATAAATCCACTAAATCAATATGCTGATCTTATTTCACTCGCTGATGACAAACAACTCAACAACTCAACACCTGTGTCAATATATTAATATATAGACATTTACAATGCTTTACATGATAAAACTAATCTACATATTGCCACTTATGCCAATTTAAATAAATGTAAAGTTTACATGGACAATTTTATTTAATCAAAGGAAGAACTTTTTTGATAACTGAGTTATATGATACTGCTTGATCACAAGACTTGTTTAAAGCTGGGAAATATAAGGAATAAACGTCTGCACTATCAAAAGTACAGTATGGTCAAAAAAAAGGTCAATGGGCACTTTTAACATTACTGGTGTCTGGGGACCAATCCACACTTATCATTAACAAATGAATATGATGATGTAAATAAAATTTTAATTTGCTGCCAACAGTTTAGGAAAGGTCATTATCCGTTCCAATAGGGCAGTGTCCTTATGCACAATTTAAAGTCCATAAAATGTTCATTTCAAGCCATGCCTTCTCATCCAACATCACTGCCCAGAATTACAAATGTTCTTTTGAAGCATGACTCCACAACAGATTTTTAAATATTGTTGAAATTGCTCCAAACATTGTTATAGCTGCCAGATGATGGGGAGGGTGGGGTTCAAATGATACAGATGGTTTTATTACTGGCTGTCTAACAAGTGCATAGTAAGATGCACACAGATATTTGTTGATATAGTTAATGTATTACAATAAATACTATTCTGTGATTTCTTCTTAGTCTTCTTCTTAACAATAAAATACATTTAGAGGTAACAGAAGAGTGAGGAATCAAACACACAATGTGGACATTGATGTGGACATGCTGTGCTAATCCATTACACTTCAAAAACCTTTTAGTAATTTAAATCATCAGCATCAGAACACAATCATGACACAATCTGTGTTAATAAATTCACCTAAGCTTTATTTTACTCTCATGTCCACAGATGGGTAATGGTAGAGGTGCTGAGCCTGACTGACTGATACCACTGCAGAGGAGTTGTATAATCCTCAAAGACACATCATTCTCATCCCTGATTAGCATGCAGGACAAGTCATGTCCTCCTGTCTCCTTACTTCTCTGAGCTCTGTGTATGTATAAGGACAAGCTGAGCACTGTTTAACACTGCTAAACACAACACCTAAAATGTTAAGTAATTTTAGCTTGTATTTGAATGCTATTCAAAATTGAAACACAAATTTAATACCCAAGATCTGAAGGTATCATCACTGGGTCACTTTTTTCCTAGTTTCCTTTTTTGTCCTAGTTATTGTTTTTATGGAAAATGAATGAATACATTGAGGAGCAACAATTGCTCAATATATTCTGCTTTTAGTGTGCTATCTTTTAGTTATAGACCTAGCCCATACTGATCGATTTGCAGATGAGACCTGTCTCAGACATGGACATTCACACATTGATCTTCACATTTCTCTACTTCTGTACAGGAGACTTGGGCTACTAACCAGGGTCCTTACACATCATAAAAACTTCCACTGTTTCTTTTAGTACGCCCTTTTCCCACACAGCAGACAAATCTACAGTACCAAACCTCTGCTAGGTGAAGCACAGATGAGCAGTGGCAGAGCTGAAATGACTATTCTAGTATTCTTACAGGTACTGTTTTTAATAAATTATATTTTAGCCGTACTAGGAGCAACACAAGCTCAAACAAGTACCAAATTAAATACAAAGCTTTTTACATAATGTACACTTAACAATAGCCAGAAACGGTTTTTGGTTACTATTTTTATTTTTACATTTTTCCGATCTCGTGTAAGGGTATATTTGCCTGACACACTCCCTCTTATGTACGCATTGTCCATTGACCTCCTTTTACTAGCCCATCCCTCAGTGTATTTGCATCTCAGTGTCATGCCTGGTTGCACACTAATCCTCCACAGTCTTTTCTCACTCATCCGAATAATGGCCAATTTTGTCTGCTGCAGGTGCTATGGGTGCCCAGCTGACCAGTAGCAGAGCTGAGATTCAATCTCAGTTTAGAATCCCAGGGCTGGTTTGCTAGAAGAAAATCCTGCTGTATGTACCACCTAGTTACCTGAAATGAACTGTTTTTATTTATTTATTTATTTTACTGGATTCCCAGTTCACATTAGGTAAGGAAAATCTAATTCTCTCAGAATATTCCAATTCCAATATCCTTTTATTTTGAAATTCCAGTTCATCCACACACACACACAAGGTAAGGCCCAAGCAGAAATATGATGTGAAAGAATTGATGTGCCAATAATCTTAAGCTCAACCCCATTTAACTACTTTAGAATGAATGGGAGCTCTGAAACACATCAATCACAGTCAGAGACTTTGGAGTTATTTTCACCATAATGTTTAGAGGTGTAATGGAAAGCTGTCACAAAATTGATGTTGCCATTAGTTCAGCAAAATGAAGGACAATTGGTCTTGGACACATTATTATGCGTACCAGCTAATATTCGGAGTAACCACTGTATACAGCATAGGCAGAAGGTAGACAGGCTGGGAGTGACTTAACAATATCCTGGCAGGTTGCCACAGGTATCTGGAGCCATGCTGAATGCAGTGCATCTCACACCTGCTGTAGGGTGTGTGGGAGGATCTTTAGAGTAAACAAGATGGTCAAGGTGGTCTCACAGATGCTCATTTCGGTCAGGGGAATTGGGGTCCAGGGAAGTTCATGGAGGTCATGCTCTTCCAATGAATGTGAGTAATTTCTAGCCATGTCACATTGTCTTGCTGAAAGATCCCATCTGCATCAGCGAAGGATGTATGGGTGTACATGATCTGCAAAGATGAATTCATACCCAAATAGCATGAGAGTGCATTCAACACCTTATTATCCCACCAAGCCTGCTCACAAAATCCATCAAAAGTAGGAATTCGTCAAAATAATGTGACTCAATAGAGAATGGTGTGTAAGCCTTCCACATCTTTGACCCTGCAGTGCAAAAGAAAGTGAAGAAGAGATAATAATTTATATAAAGATCAATTGTGTGTCCCAGAAGAAAAACTTCCTTTTGTTGTTTCATCCTTTACTGGGGGAAGCCTTTCATCCCTGGCAGATAAACCTCCTCCATACCTCCTGTTTTTCATATCACACACACACACACACACACGCACACACACACACACACACACACACACACAGCTGTTCTTACATGCACATCCTTACTTATTCACAGACAGAACCCTTCAGATTAAGTCTTGATTAAAAATTGAAGAACGGCGTGGCAAGTAGAGCAGCAAATCCAATTCCAGTTCAACAGAGGCCAACATGCAGTGTAGAGGAGAGAGAGAAATTTTGAAAATAACAAGCAAATACAGGAGACAGAAGGACAAAGGTGGGGAATAATATAAGAGGAGTAAAGAGAAAATATATACTGGTAAATTTATTAAAAACTCTGTTTGAAAATATTCTCAGCACAATTTACCCCTCATACCATACATACTATTGTAACGATATGTAGGGAATACAGGGAACTGTCATTCTGTGTAGTGCAAGACACAGTCAATAATGAACATGCATGAAATGTTGAGTCCTCATTCAGCATTGCATGAGAAACTGCCAAGCTACTGTAATGAACAGCCCCTGCATGAGCATTAGCATTATGTTCTTGGTGTTACTTCAGTTCAACCTGAAGTTGTGGAAAGCAATACAATAATTGTAAGCTCTGAACTCACTGTGCCCAAGCTAATCTTAGATGGATCTGATGGAAATGTGCTGTGGTCAAATGAGTGCATGTTTTAGCTGATTCTATTCAGACTACTGTCAATGAAAAATGCAGAAGCCAACATCTCATTTTGAGACCACGCCCATTGGTGTTAATATATTCACCCATTGGCGTAAACACCGTTGCTATTGTAACGATGCAGGTGCAAGGCATGAAAATTGACTGTTCGCAGGTTCGCAGGGTGTAAGATAGGGCCCTTAAAGTTAATATTTGCATATTGATTAATGATTACTTCATTGATTCCTAAAACGAATTGCAATATTAAAGTTATTCTCACAAATATAACAAATGCATCTTTATAATGCAAAATTACTCCTGATTAGTGAAAAGATATCGGTGTAACATCAGTAAAGTGATACGAGCCGGTCTGTGGTTAGTGGTGTAATAATGTAACAGAGATCTTTTTTAGCTGAAAAGTAAACAAAGGTGTCAAGTGTTTAGCAAAACTGCTTTATTAACCAAAGCGTTCGTGTGATCAGGACTTGTTTACCACAGATGAATTTTAAACACAACCATTTTCAAGTGTCCCTAAAAAGGTAGTCTCCGTATTTACCAAAGGAAGTGTGCTTTTATAGTGTTTGAACTCTGCAGTTTCTAAGCTGTAACTCCCTGCTCTGCTATCAGCCACTGATTGGTTAGTAAGACAGCTGCTGCTCCTTAATCGATTCTACTGGACAGAGTGGCAGTGGGCAGGAACAAAACACTGCATTAGCTGAAATGTGAGGGTTTAAATAATAAAAATAGGCATTTTTTTACTTAAACCCAAATTTCAACTGTAATTTAAATACTTAAAAGGTTCATGTAATCATATAAATCCAAACAAATGAACCCCTTGTTTTACCACCCCTTTATGTCATTTAGTGATGCAGTGAGTACGAATTACAAAGCCCTTATATTCACTAAAAAGAAACACCCTAGGCTGCTCGCCAGCCCATCACATGACAAAGACAAATTAATCAAGCTGCATGTTGAATTAGGCTGGACTGTTGGAGGAAACTACAGCATTTGGAGAAAACCCAGGCAGACACGTAGAACATTAGTTTCGGTCCACCTAGAATTTTTCTTAG
>JAYDZG010000015.1:22779096-22790389 GCA_034509265.1 Microcambeva bendego | reverse complement strand
AAAAAAGTCTCCAATTGTGTTACAGGATCATCGCTTTCGATCGAAGTTCATTACAGATGAGCTGGCCCAGCTGTTTTTGGATACAGACAGTGAGGATGAGTTTGAGGGGTTCAGTAAGGAAGAGAGTTCTGCACATAGGACCCGTATGAACCATCCAGTAAGTTCAAATGTCAGCATCTTTTTTGCTTCGATGCTGCTCACCTGTATCTCTATTCATTACTCTCGTCATGTGCTGCCAGGTTTTGGAGTCAGAGGACGACAGTGACGATATCGGTTTCTATTCTGACGACGATAATCCAGCCCCACAAAAGAAACGGAGTTCAGGATTGTGTGTCGCGTTCAGGTTTCCTGCCAAAAAAAGTTCTACCCAAAGCCAAGTGTCACCGAAGTCTTCTAATCCCAACAAGGCTAGGGTGTTGCCAGTCAGCAATCAGCCTTTGGGTAGAAGCAGAAAAAGGAGGGGCGGTCTCGCAGATAATCCCGTCGTGTTAAAAAGTAGGAAAATCCTGAATAGCTCGAATGTGGCTGGTGTTAAGTCAACAGAAGAGGATTCGCCTGAGACAGACGTGCAAATACTAAGCCAAAGGGCGAAAAATATTCAGGAAAATAAAGCTATGGTAAAAAAAAATTCCAATGTTTCATTTATACACTTTCACATGTACGGTGTTTTTAAACTGCGTTTCTGTGTGTTTGCAGCTCGCAAAGTTATTCGCAGACCTGAGTGCATTACCTGAACTCACCCCAAAGACCACGCCCACAGTAAGTGATAATAGACGATGCTGTAACCGCTGATCATCCACACGTCTGGTGCAAGCAGCGAGGACAGTACAATGAAGAATTGGCAATAATTCTGAGAACGATGAAGAACAATGCTCACGTTTAAAACATTAAACACTTATTACATGAATATGTACATAACGGTTCATTCTTTTTAAACAACAGAAGAAGAAAAAGCAACAAACTCCAAGACCGTGTGTGACTGAAATGCAGAGCGAGAGGAGAAACCCAAGCCGAAAGGCCCGACCCCCTGAGCATTTCGGTCTGGAACGAGAGCCGGTTAATACTTCTAATCCAAGAAAGAGTGTGCCAATAAACTTGAATAAACTGCTGGAGGTAATCACTCATGTTTTTACATGCTCTTTTAGGAGTTTGTCTGGAAACCTTATTTATTTAAATGGAATGGACTTCACACAGTATTACTCAGTATCATGTATTGACCAACACTCGTCTTTAGGCTTGTCTCTCTTAGATACTTGTTTACATTAAAAAAAAAAAAAAAAAGAGTGTAGGTCGTGGGGTTGGGGGGATGGATTAAGTGTTGCTATTATAATTTTGTATATGACAATAAACAGACTTTGTTAAAAAAGAATTTGAGATTAGGAAATGATTTTGTATTTACTAAAGGCGGTTTTTGTACTTATTGTACTGTGTATTGTATTGTTTTGCACTATTTGTTCTATGTTGCACCGTGGTACCAGACGAGCGTTGTTTCGTTTCAATATGTACTAGTATGTATCTGAAATGACAATAAAGACTCTGACACAGGTTGATGAGGACATGCGAGAAAACATGCACTCACCCAAAAGAAAGTACAGAAAGCGCAGTTCTGTGCGGATGCCTGAGGAAATTACAGAGGAAGAGCTGGACAATGTGGCTGACCGTGCTAAAGATAAAATTCTGGATAAAGAAAATGTGAGTTTGGATAAAAATGCTTATGTCACGTTGAATTTTATTTGTCAGGTGTACAGTACAAAGTTCTTTTATACAGGGGTACAGTACAATGAAATTCTTTCTTTGCAACCCATGCCTGGTTCTTGGGCCTTTGAGGTCATATGGCATAAAGCTTTCATTTCAATGGTCAGAGATGTTGACAAAATTAATTCACGTCAGTTGACTTACATGTTTTCTTTAGGGCAGTACATGTCACCAGTGCAGACAGAAGACTCTAGACACCAAAACAGAATGCAGGAATCCATACTGTCAGGGGGTCAAAGGGCAGTTCTGTGGACCCTGCTTACGGAACCGCTATGGAGAGGACGTCCGTACGGCCCTACTCGATCCGGTGAGTATTCGTCCCTATTCCTCTATAGGTTCCATTCAATCCGGTAGATATTTATGAAGGGGAAAAAAAACACAGATTGCATTGAGAGTGGACTCAAGTGTTATGTAATTATGTGTTTCTATTAAATTGTGTGAATGAAAAAGTAGTTACAATTAATTTATATGCTGAAAATAGGTCTTGCTCAGCTCAAACAACATCACACATCTAGACACCGTCAATATAATGAATGTTGTCTTGAGCTTTGTTAGTGTAATGTACACTGTGACCGAGTGAGCAATGGTGAGAGAACTAAACTGTACTCAGGCCGCAATGCAGGATTAACCGAGGTGTAGCATAATTTCTGATAGATCAAAAAGTGTCTGGTATGAATGTAATTATGAAAAATATGGTGTTAAAATCCTAATAAATAAATAAAGAACGCATGTACTATTGTGGTGTGTTTGTTTCGTGTGTGTTTAGACATGGGAGTGTCCTCTCTGTCGAGGAATTTGTAACTGCAGTCTGTGTCGCAAACGAGACGGACGATGTGCCACCGGTGCCCTTTCCCACCTCGCCAAACATTATGGCTTTGACAGTGTCAAGGAATACTTGGAGAGGTATGTCCACTTAATTTTACACTGAAGATCAGATTGATCCAAATGATTCTATAATGTCAGGTTTCAAAACATGCTGTAGTCTGTTTGTTCTTAAATTTGTTATGTAAAACCTATATTGTTTGTACTAAAACTTATTCTACAACGTCAAGTCACATTATTATGGCTAAGATCCAGAGTAACCACCATATGCAGTGTGGAAGCAGCTAGGTAGGCTGAGAGTGATTCAGTAAGTTCCTGGTAGGTCGTCATAGAGAGCATGGGTGAGGATCTGCAGGTGATTGAAGTGATCCCACAGATTCTCAACTGGGGTCAAATCTGAAGAATTAGGGGGGCAGGGTTGAAGTCTTGGTCCTGCTCTCAACCAACATGGGACATTTCTAGCCATGTGACACGCCGCATTGTCTTGCTGAAAGATCCCATCCATCCCAGAGTGGACAGTCGGCATGTATGTGTGTACATGATCAGGATGGATTCATACACTAATCATTTTAGAGTGCCTTCTACATGGACCTAGAGACTATAATTCTACCTGCTATCATAAATAGGTGGTGGTCAAAACCTCTTCCATCTGTTATCTAATCATCTTGAATAATTGCACAACGTGACAATGGTTATTCAGTGTTCAGAAGGAACGGAAACATTTTTTGCATTGGTTCAACAGAGACCTGGACGACTTGCTAGCTACATTAGCCATTTATATCCAGTGTCAGAATTTGGGACCATAAACATGTTTTAGTATTTTTGTTTAATAGCAAATCTAACATATTGCATGTTTAGTATTGTTCATTAATGTATAAACATGCTTCTGTCTTTTACAGTCTACAGAAGAATCTAGATGTAAGTCCAGTTGATGAAGAGAACTAATCAGATGTCGTTCTTTAGAGATCAGAAAAAGCCCTCCTGCTTTTTTTTTATCTTCTCACACTTACTTTGGATTTGAATTTGCACAGATGTTTGTTAATTTTTATATTTGGCAGGAGATATACAATCGATCAATGTCTGATCGTCAAGCTGATCTCTTTCAAAATATATCTTCACATCCAATTCTCAGCTAAGTGTGCATTGCTTAATAGGTGTAATACCCAGATCGACCCAGATCAATACACACAGATTTAATCTATAAAGACCACAGCTGTTTATCTGGCTGAAACTTTGAAGTCTTTTAGATTTGTGCTTCAAAGGATTTGAAAAGAAGGTTTGTGTTATGCAATGTTTAAACTGATTGCAGGTTTTGTTGAGTATTCCATGCTTTGCTTGTCGTTGTATTAGTCTGTATTGCTATACTTGTTTTTTTTTTTAATCCTTCCCAATGAAAACAGCTGGATTGAAATGCAAATTCTGTCATGCAGTGCTGTATGAATCAATTTACGACTACTGAGTCGCTCTGCATGTTTTTGAATCTTCAAGTGGTTTGGAATTTTGAACACAATGCTTTTTAAAACTTCCCAGTCCTTTAATAAACTGGCGTTTCTCTGTCAGTTCTCTCCAACAGAAAGAATCGATTAAATCAATGTTGTGGTAAGAAATGCACATTCTACATTCAGATGCAACCGATTCCAACCTACTTAATACTTAACAAGGTTTTAGAGACGATATTCCTTTTGCTGTTGATTAGAAAAGCATTAGGATCACTCCGTTATTTTGTAGCACTTTTAAAAGTGACACTGGATTTGAAGTAACAGCACTTTTTAATAATTTTAGTTGACTGATAAATAGTTGGTTCAATGGTTTGGTTAAGAAGGTATTTTTTTAACCATTTAACATTAAGGCAATAAGACTGAACAGGAACTTGTACTTTATTTCTCAATTGTACTGTAATGTAAAATTTAGCAACAGCCTTTTAATCCTTTTTTGTTTTAAATGTAGTTTCATATTAGCGTTGCAATCTGCATGATTGTTCTCGTTACTTATTTTGTAAAGTTATAGTTGTGCTTTTAATAAATACCCTTCTTGCATAATTGTCTTGACTATTAATTAATTTGACATGCTGAAAAACCTATGATTTTTTTTCTACCAAAAGATTCTAACCGATAATGCTTTAAGAGCAACTAAGTTCACTGATCAATTTGACCGTATGCATTTGGGCCGTGGGATGAAACGCACACTGATGCAGCCGAACATGCAAATTCTAAACGGAAAGGTCCTGGACCGGTCCACTCAGGAATCAAACCCATGATGATGCCACCAATAGAGCCATTGTGCTTTTCAATCCATGGCACCATGTCAAGTTCCAAAGGGTTTATTATCAATATTAAGTGTTTTGGGCTAGCTCGGTCAGTTCTATTGATATTGATTTATTGATAAGGTCAGGACCTTGTACAGTTTAAACAAAACAAAAATCCTTGTCGGGGTCACTTCAGAATCGGTTTCACACAGAAATGATGGAAGCAAGGCAAGACGGCCCTGGGCAGTGAACCAATCCATTGCAAGATCTTGGCACTGCCCATTGCCCTCTCATAGCCAGTTATGTCTGTGTAAATGCCTGGTCAGCTAATACTACCAATGAGATTTGACCCCGCATCTCAGCGGTGGTGAGTCTATATATGTCTGGTTAGATTGCAAAGGCCTATTGCCTCGCAGTTCCCAGAGATTCCAGGGAAGCCAGACAGGCGATGGCAAAAGCATGAAAACAGTGCTCGCTATGAAGTGTTTACACCCTGCACCAAGGTCAAAGTCTTTTGTTTAATCAGCCTTATCAGACGCAGCAGCCGTGCAGCTTCAGCCAGAGTTCACTCAGCACCGCTTACAAGTAAACCTTTTGTAGGGTAGAATAGATCAGTGGGAACAAAGGCCTTCGTATGTGATATAAAGCACGCAGCATCCTGAAGACTGATTTATTCATTTTTAATGAATCGTGTTATGCAGGCAAATCTTTTTACCCATTAACATAACACATTAGTACAAAGTTATTTTAAAAATATCAATAGACTGAAGCCTTTCAGGCTACTCTGAACAACAAAAATAGTAAATGTTATGATGACAAAACAACACATCTTAGAAAAGGATTTACAAATGAGATGCCACTAGAAAATCGTAAAGAAAAACGCCACACAAAATCTTACCAAAAACATTTAAATCGTTTGATATTAATAATTTCTTTTTTTCTCTTAGAAACACATTACATGAGAGAAGACTTTATAAATTAAAAGTTATGGTTATATTTATAAAAAAGACCAGAAATAGAAATAAATCATTGCTAAGAGCAGAAATAAAACATGCTGCACATAATCTCTGACTCACCAGCATACAATACACATCAGTAAAAGCAAATCTGGAAATAAGGATAAATAATAAATTAGCGATACACTATAGACAGAATGTGGTAACAGAACGGAGCAATAAAGGTTAAAAAAAGAAAGAAAGCAGATCCATCACAATTTCCACAAATAAAAACACCATCAGATAACATTAATGAACACCAAACTAACTATTCGGGCTTTAATGCCTCAACAAGAAGAAGCAGATGGTGGCAGATCAGCAATGTAGACACCGTCATCAGAAAATGACTTCTGTGTCTTATTATTATTAAAATCAGGAGAGAAATAACAGTGTGAAATGAGAACTCATACTCTGAAACCTTCAATCCAGATTACAAATGACTTTTGTGAACTGGCCACAGTGTTTACTGTAATATAAAAGAAGTACGTGGTCAGCCGTGTGCAACTGTACATGATTTTTTTTTCCTTAGCCCGAGACCTCTGTCCCTTCTCAAAACCCACCCCACTCACTCAGTCATAATGAAGTGGTACTGCACTCTGTGTTAAGGCATTGTAGGACAGTTCATACGACTCCTCCCCGGCGTATGTATGTACGTATGTATGTAATATACTTTAAATGGACAAAAGTACCGGGACACGCCCCATTCTTAAATTCAGGTGTTTCAGCAACAGCTTGGCTTTAAGAGACTCCAGTGACCTGCACGGAGTCCTGACCTCAGCCCCAATCGAACTGGAACAATCTTTCTTGACCGAGTACTGAACATCAGTACGCAGTTTCATGAACGCTAACTTCACTGAATTGGAACAAATTCCCATAGACGTACTTAGAAGTCTTCTAAGAGAGTGGCTGTTGTTAAAGCTTATATTAAAAGATCATATAGAGGTCACTATTTTAATACTATATGTTTTTTTGTAACAGCATGTCAACAACGCACGGTCAGGTGTCCAAATACTTTTGGCCATATAGTGTCTACTCTGCCTCATACTAATGTAAACATGTTTTACTAGGATTGTCTTTATAGTATTGCTTTCATTTCAGACACAAGCAAATATTAGGAAGCCATTTTTTTGCCTCCATTTTTTTACAGAATCCCTTTTATCCCAATGCCTACCATCTACTCATAGGAATGTTTTACTTAATAAACATCTTCAATGTGCTTTTATATTCCTTTTGTTTGTATTGTGTTTTATTATTATTATTTCTTTTTTGAGATCAGTGTAAATGTAAGACTCTTGACTGCAGGTTGGAGAACACAAAAGAGAGTAGGTCGGTGCCAGGGTAAACATCCCAAATACAGGCAATGCCTTTTTATATTTCTCATTATAAGATAAAACATTTCTTTTCTAGTCAAAAATATTATTAAACAAAGTGCCATTACAATGACACAGGTGGTGCAGCGACACAGTCGGCTAGCACACCAGAGCCGAGATTAGAACTCATTCTACTGTACAAATTGGCTGTCGCGTCTGCAAGGGCGGGATGGCTGGACAATGTGGGTGGCGTCTTCAAACGCTGTGCAGAGATCCCTGATCAGCAGACAGAGGCGTCTGTGAAGTAAGCATGGGTGAAAAAAAAAGGATATAATCTCCTCGGATGCAATCGGGGATTCACAGCAGCAGGAGACATATTAACTAAGCTATAGCAGGAGAAGAAGAGGAGAACATGCATAAATAAATAAAAAATGCCATTACATGTGTTGATGACAATTTTGACTTCTAAAATGCTTTTTCGGTGATTTTTTTTGCTTTAACTAAACACATCAACACTATTAGGCTTTCTGTAAGAATCCGCCACTGGCTATACATGTCTGAGGAGACATGGGAGGTCAGTGTGTGATAGACAAACGTGTTATTTTTGAAATAATCACCTCATAATGAAAAATACAAAATATTTTTGCCTGCATTTAAGTCTTGCAAGAATATAATCTTTGTGGTGTAGTCCAGCCTAAAATAGCAGGTATTTTGCAGCTAAATTAATTACTCAGATTCTTCTGGCTCTATAAATAAGGGAGTATTTACTTTCTCTGTTTAAGGTCTAGACTACACCTTTAATCCATCAGATGTACATACTGCACAGTTCAGATCTACACTCATTTCTTCCAGCATTCAAATCAAACCCAGCACCGACCTGTGTACTGCATTTAGCCTTATCTATCCTACTCTCCAATCTCAATAATATGTATAATCCAGCCATATGTCATCTGAAAAAGATATAGAATTGTGCATAGAGACAATTTAACCCTAAATGACTCTTCATAATGGATTTTTGGACTGGGAATAAGAGCTCCCACCTTGTGCTGCTGTATGTCATACACATCCTTATCATTACCAAAAGCATTGCCGTAAGCCTTTTAAAACAAATGAAATTCATACCTCTTTAGATTATTTTCTGTTATAATATTTCATAGTTTAGACTTTCATAAGAAAATTCAATTGTACTCCAAGAGCTGTCCATTTTCATAAAAAATCAAAACCATACGGAACTAAAAGCCAATATAGAACTAAAAGCCAAAATATATAACGGATTACTCAAAGCCAAAGCTACTCAAACTCCTCCCCAAGGTTATTGGATGTCGTCGGTGTGTCTGGGTTCGAATCCTGGGAGATGGAGGCCACGGTGACGATTCTGGGCGAGCCCAGCGCCTCTTCTACCTCATCCTCCATGTCTTCTGTGGTGAGGATGGCCAGCGCCGCACCTCCTTTTTTGCCCTGGTGGGTTTTGATGTGCTTTGACAGGTGGTCGCTCCTCATGAAACGTTTGGAACATTCCGGACACTCGAATTTCTTCTCACCTGTAAAAAAAAAAAGATTTTATCACCAAAAAAGGTCAAACTGAATAGGCATTCAGTGTGTGCAAAGCTTTCTTTTCTGCTTCTTTCAGCCCACCCACTCAAATCATCTAAACAGGAATAGAGGAAGCTGGATTTAGAGAGTGATGAGCGTTGAGTCTCCAAGGTCCAGTCTGAGGAAGTAAAGTTACCACCTACGCACAGCATCATTAAAACTGGCATGGCTATAGATTAACTGGACTTTTCTCCCTGTATGGGCGCTATCAGTGGGTCGGTTTAAAAACCGAGTGAGCTGCCTTGCTGTCTTACTGCTTACATATGCTGCTGCCTCAGTAGAGCGGATTCAACCTATAAGAAAGGCTATTCAAACACACTACTTAGCTCAGTAAGCAAAAACTGATTTAATCACTATATAACAGTTAGCATCAGGCCATTCCAAACAATGGAGTGAGGTGGTACAACAAGCTAGCATGTCAAATAACGTCTCTTTATTATTCACATTTAAAAATGACTCGTTTGTTGCCTCTCGTCATCATTCATATTTGCTGGGATTGTCTTCACTGCTAAAAAGATGCGTAATTGTTCTTTCATCAAAATATAGTTTGAATTTAAGGTCTCTTACTAGGGTGCATTTTAAGGCATCTAGGATTTGGAACAGCCTAGTTCTCAGGAGGGTGCTGTCTATGTAGAGACTAATGAATAAGACCCTAACTATCATGAGCCGTAATATGAGATGTTAACTGTAAAAGTATGCAATCTGCGTGCATATTGCACACTTAAAAAAAAAGCTTACAGCTTTACTGGTCAAGTGTATACTGTCATGCATTTAGTATGTACTCTTATAAATATGTGATTTCAGGTGATCCTGTTATCAAAGGAAAAGTGTGCTTGCACTTCACTTAAAGAACAAGCCAGT
Organism: Microcambeva bendego; assembly: GCA_034509265.1. Classification (NCBI taxonomy): domain Eukaryota; kingdom Metazoa; phylum Chordata; class Actinopteri; order Siluriformes; family Trichomycteridae; genus Microcambeva; species Microcambeva bendego. Next base: position 22,780,808 of record JAYDZG010000015.1, on the reverse strand, counting down.
ACAGTGAAGCCCCGCAAGTGGTTCGGGGTTTTGTGGACTTTTGCAGATTAATAATGCTGATTGTCTGATTGAACTAATTCCCACAATTTCTCTGAAACCACAGATATTCTCTGCATGTACATGGTTTTATTGTGGCAATACATTTTTCATGCATTTTAATGTTACATTTTTGAGAACAATATAATTTACTAAACGTGTAACATAAATATTAGCATAAACTACAAATTTACCCTACTTACACCAAAGATAACACACTTGCTTGAATGACATATAGGTGTAACATCAGTACAGCCGGTCTAGGGTTAGTGGTGTAATAATGTAATAAAGATCTCTAAAGTGTTTTTAGCCGAAAAGAAAACAAACATGCCAAGTATTTTTATTTCAGAGAAGATTTTACATTGAACAAAACTGCTCTATTAACAAAATCTGTTTGTATGAACACGAACAGATTGAGAACAGGGTTCCAACAACACACAGTTCTAATGCGTCTCAATATTAAACAACTATTTCAAGTCTCCCTACAAAGTGAGCTTCCGAGTAAATAAAGTGCTACAGTTTCAAAACCTCCAGCCCTGAATCAGCTGAGCTGATTGGTTAGAACAGCTGCCGCTCCATCACTGTGATCGGTTCACTGCTTTCCAGCCAAAGCTCCAAGCAGAACAACGATCTATTAACTGATTCTATGTGTTTAAACTATAAAAATAGTTTTTTTTACCACGTCCAAAATTTTCAGTTCCCTGATGTGCATAGTGTTTTCCCAGTTTGCACTGAATTTCTGAATCTATGAGCTGTTTGTAAGTTGGTAGGGGTTTTGTGTTAACCTGTGTGTGTCCTGCGATGCCGCTGTAGCTCGTCACTTCTGGTGAATCGCTTGCCACAGAAGATCCAGTTGCAGACGAAGGGTCTCTCCCCGGTGTGCCAGCGCAGGTGAGCTCTTAGGTGTGATGTCTTGCCGTAGACTTTCCCGCAGCCCTCCATATGACAAACGTGCTGCTTCTTTTTCGAAGGATCAGTGTTGTTTCTGTAATTTAAAAAACTTAATTTCACAATTGGCAATTTCAATTTGTAATTACAGATTAATTTGTCTAATCATTACAATATTTGAAGAACTCACAACCCTCTGTTGCTGGTTCAATGTTGTGACACATTCATCTCAACAGCAGTATTACAATGGCCTGGCCCAACCCGTGTGCGTTTCTGGCTCATTATTCTTTGGATCACTGTTTTATTTGATATAATTTTCAACTGCTTTATTCCCTAATTGACAAACCTAATCAATACATTTCGCAAACATGACAAAGTCCTGAATCCCAGCTCTTGGGGATTGTCAGCTGCTATCTCGCTATCATAATTTCCTAGGTCGACTTTTCTTTATTTCTAAGGATTATAAATATCAGCCAACACAAAGCTTTTATAATGTCTCAAAATTAAGTGTGTGCTGGGCTATGGGACAAATCTTTTCTGTTTATAAACCTCTGAATAAAACCAAGTGCATGAAAACAAAAAAAAAAACAGAGATCAAGCAAGGCTGCATGTGTGACTTGATGGAAGTGGAAACAATTCTGGTAATGCAACGTACAAAAACTAACACCTGCTTGGCATTGTGTATCTTGGACTCCGTTAATGTATCAAATGTCTAAGGTCTGTCTACTTGACTATTCAGTGCTGATTTTCCTCATAATTGCTTTAGTCTCTTGCTCATTGCAGTAGCA
>JAYDZG010000015.1:22681431-22692418 GCA_034509265.1 Microcambeva bendego | reverse complement strand
TTGTTTGTCTGCCCTGCAATAAGCTGGTGCCCCGTCCAGGGTGTTTCTGTGTGCCTTGTGCCCATTAAAAATCTGGATTGTCTCCAGTACTTCACCATGACCCTGATTGGATAAGCGGTTACAGTTAAAAAAGTTATTGAGTGTTTTGACATGCCAACCGGATTGTATTTTATAAATCCCATTTTAAACTTGATGCCAACAAAGCACTGTGATTTACTTTGCAATGTACAAAGAACCTGGTTGTACCAAATGCCAAAATAATTGTTCAAATGTCAAACAAGTTTATGCAAGCTGAAAAGTCATCTAAAATTACTGCTTTGTTTTTATTTTTACTTAAAAAATTAAGCATTTAGATACTTGTATCCAAATCAACAGTAATGGAAAAGTCAACAGTAATGTGTAAGAAATTCAGGGTTAAGGTCCATGATTAATGAAATAATAAAAAAAACACTTTGTGCTCCCAGCCCTGCCAGGGAATGTAGATAAAACCTTCAGCCTTACCTGCATGTCTGCTAATTTGTAGTGTGGCCAGATTCACATGGAACCTGAAGATACACCGATCCCTGCTCTGATACAAACAGTACTTTCCTTTGATCAGTACTGCACAAAACACAGAACGTGTGTTTTATTCTCAATATACCATATTTACATTACTATACACACATCCTGCTAATTACATACCAGTGATATCATCAACATAAAACACCAGTGATGAGCAGCTTCTGTTACATTGTTCTGTATTATCCAGTCTGAGGCCTTTAGACAGATGGCAGTCCACACATCTCCTGGGATATAGAAATAACAACGAGAGATGGATTAACACATTGTTTTTGGCATGCTTTAGTATCTAATGTTTTCTATGAAAATTGGGATGAGTTTTGTATCTTGATCCAGTGAAAATTCAGTCAATAATTCAAACAGTTTCCTAAGCATATAGCAACAATACATTGTAAAATACCTGTTTTTATTTGATTTTTTTGGATTACTACTGATCAAGGAGGCCCCTGTATTATATCATCGCTTGCAGTTACTGTCTGTCAAGTATTACATATTTGCTCCTCATATACAAAAATAAGAGAACACTTCAAAATTATCATTCACCTCATCATAGTGAGGCTTCCAACAGGATGATCTCAGACAGAAGTGGTCTCTGAGAGTGTTACAGATTAGTAACAAGAGGTTGTAACAGGGATAGAGAGACAAGAAAAGACACAGAAAGGTGTAGAAGTGGACGTCCTTTGGCCACATCCAACACTGATGAGCGCTTCATTGTGAACAGCACCCTGCAGAACCTGATGATGAATACCAGACAACTCCAGGTATAATAAATAGAGGTGAGAGGAGCCCTAGTGTCACGTCAGACCATTAGAAACCAATTACATCAGTGTGTTCTACAGCCCCACCCACCAAGTTCAGTCGTCATCGTCTTGCATGGGCCAGAGAGCATTTACACCGGACGAGAAACCAGTGGGTCTCAGTGCTGTTCAGTGATGAAAGTCCTTTCATGATGGACGTCAACAATGTTGGAGACGTCAAGGAGTCTAATCAATGCAGAACTGCCCTACACTTTGTGAATGTAACAAACAGTACAAGTAACATACTACTCAAATAACATTATTGATCCAGTCATTGTGTCTCTGCATGAACAAAGGCCAAATTTCATTTTCATGGTTAACAATGCTCCAGCTCATCAAGGTCGCATCATTAGGGAATGGCTGCTGGAGACTAATGAACCTTTCCATTGAATGCCATCAAAAACCAATGGGATCAGCTGAGTTGAACCTTAATGGCCTGAGGGCTGCCCTTCAAGAAGAGTGAGATGCCATGCCTCATCAGTTGTCAAGCTGTAATTGATTCTCAAGAGCACATGACAATTTTTGGGGGAGTATATCCACCACTGTTGTTGGCTTTAGATTTAATAAATTGTTTGAGATGAGAAAATCACCATTGTATGCTTCTACTTAAATGCTACATTTCTGATATAATATCATTGTAGCATGAACGTTTCACATTTCTATACATTTTCATTGAAAGCCAAATATCCCTAACTTTTAAATATTATATAATATAGGGCCTTTTATTTGCCCTTCTGACATCTTTGAAAGTAACAATGCTTTAAAAGTAGTACAGAAATTTTTAATTTAATATATTATTTATAAGCCATAACATAGAAAGCAGAAATTAATTACCAATGCAATTGACAGGAGTTAGAGCAGGTGGGGCATTTCTCACAGAACTTTCCAGAGTGCTGCTGGTCATCACACACACACTTGCCACATACACACTGGCCATTCCCACTGCACACTAAGCCATCAGCCGACATGCAGCTTTCTGCAGAGACTGGGCAGCTACAACTCTCACCTGTCCAGCCAGCCTGGCATGTGCATTTTCCTGAGACACACTGACCATGGCCTATCAAATGACACAAAAAGTATAGACATTAAGGTTTAAACAACAATTCTGTAGAAAGACATATATACAGACAGACAGACAGACAGACAGACAGATAGATAGATAGATAGATCCTTTCCCAAGCAAGGGAACCTTTATTTTAAGGAGTATTATTATTAATAAATCCATTCATACATCATCCCACCCACCAATCCATCCATCCATCCATTAAAATCACAAATTTATGTTCACACAGACACACCTCCACACACTAGACCCCCATCATAGGTACAAGAGAAGTCGTCCTTTTCACAGAATTTTCCATAGATGGTACCAAAGTTGCTGTGGTCACACACACATGTTCCACACAAACAGGTTCCTCTCCCACTGCACACCAGTCCGCTCCTGTCATCACTACAACCATCAGTAAAAGCCTTGTCAGATAACAGATTGGTTGGGCAGTGAGGTTCTGGATCATCATGGCAATGTCCTGTCTCTCCACAATGACACCCACAGGCTTGCTGTATTCGCACAGTCACAGATTCATTAAATCCCACAGGCTTCACCATCATCAGAATTTCTGGCTCGTTATCCTTCTGCATTTCCTCAACTGGACATGTTTGCATTCCAACTGTGACGTTAAAGAAGACCTTGAAGAAGAACAAAGCAGATAAGTGTGGAATCCTTTTCAGGGATTTGTAGAGCTATTTTGATACATGAAAGCATTCTGTGATCTCAGTCCTGGAATGTCCATGCATAGTCTGATAAAAAAATGAAATAGATGTTTTGGTGATCAAAAAGATGACTTGAATTCTAAATGAAACAGATACTTTGGTATGGTATGAATGAAATTTCACCCTCAACAAAAAAAATCTACTGTAGCTCTTTCTGTAGCTCTTAATGAACTTTTTACCCTAACACTAGAAATAAATATGGGTAATTAATCATAATATGACTAATAGCAGGACACTTCAAACTTCTTACCGTTATCTACTCATACATTTCCAGCTGAAGGACCAAGTTTTATGACACTGTCAAATGTGTTTAATTTTACAAAAAGTGTTTAATTTAATTTCACAATACCCTGCACAAGCTTCCAAACCACACCCTCTGTATTGCTACTTTCTTTAAAGAATCAGTGAATTCCAGCAGTGCTTGATGATATCAAAAGATTATCAAGGTAAAGAGCTATGGCTCAGTCACAATTCATGGATCTTATAACCTGTCAATGAGATACAAAACATCTCATTTAAGTGTGGTTCCGGCATTCAAAGGCTACAAAAGGCCACAAATTATTTTATTTTTTATGGTACCAATTTGTTCATTCAATTCTATTTATTAGTTTATTTAAAGGATGGCACTTCTTGCTTTTATGCAACCGTGCTGCCCAATGTGCCACCTTGCTGCCCGAGCATTTTACAGATACTGTTTGAAATTTAAAGCTTGAATTATATAAAGAATTAAACACATTTGCATTGCACTTTGCAATCATAACCCTGAACTCAGATTATATACTATCTATCTAACCCTGAAAGCTTGTATTATATTAACAACATTATTATTGTATAGTAATCATATTCTCAGCACAGTGTAATCACCTTCCTGAGTACACAGTATTCCTTCAGGACCTGGCCTGGAAAGATACACATAATATCGAAAGCAGACAAGAAAAAAGAGCAAACCGGTTTTTCTAGAGACATGGGTAATCAGACACTATAGGTTACTGGTATAAGGCAGGGTTCTTTTTTAGTTATTTCCTCAATTTGTAGTAGATACTTTGAAAATCTACACCATGCAACTCTATCTATACACAGCATGTACAAATGTACCAAGGCCCCTTCTTCTAAGCACTAAATTAATGTTTTCCAGCCACAGCAATTGCTAAGCCAACTATGTAAAGAAAATGAAATGCTTCTGACTTCGCAGCAACAGTTCAGGGAAGACCCTTTCTTGTGCCAACATACCTGTTCCCATGTGTTTGGTTTAATGAAACTCCAGTGGCATGTACAGAGCTCTGGCCCCACTGAAAAGCTTTGAAATGAACTGAAACATTAATTAATGCTAACACCAGTACCCGGCCATAAGGACGCTCTTTTGAACGAATTCCCTCAAACATACTGGGAAATGTGAATATTTTGTGTTATTATATACAGCTGACACTACTAGGACATACAGGTGTTAGGGAATTTAACTAGCGAAATGCCTCTCAATGAAAAAGCTTAAGCTCAGTAGAGTTTACAGAAAACAGGTCATCATCATTTGTACAAGCCTAGTGTCATGGTTTTAGATTCCCCTCATGCGTTAGCGATTCACAAAGCAAAATTTAGTAAATGTTTTGTTTCCTTGTTCTTTTGCTGCTCCTCCACTGCACTTTGTTCTTTCGTTTACTGAGCCTATATTTTCCTAGCAGCCATGGATTACAATCTTTAATAATACATGCAGTGGGGTCCAAATGACATATCGGTTTGGTTGTCTGATAATGCAGGCCAATATTAGAGTTTGTTTATTAGCTCAATAACACATACTGTGTCAGTCTATATGACATACATTTGAAATACACCAAATAATTTATTGTAATGCTAATTTTTCAGTCGTTTACAGTTTCACAGTGTCTTGTTAAGTAAAAAAACAGCATAAACATGTGACAAGCAAAAACATCTCAGTAAGAAGATACTTCACTTCCTTGGTACCAGTAGTTGAGAAATGTCTGTCCAGAATATGTGTATAAAAGGCAATGCATACTCCTGAAACTATTTAGTAATCTCAATCAGACAAATTGACAAATTGATATCTTGATTAAGTCTGTTTGGAAATATCTGTACTCATGTTTTCATTCGTATTTTCAGTTAATTCTTTTAATCCAGAACTCATGAAGTATGTGGTACTATTGGCCTCAATGTCTTCACATATTTGCTATGAAAAAGGGTCAGGGATAGTCAAAGCATTGTGATGAGTTAATGCCTTGATGCCTCTTTCAAGGTCTTCCTGCCTTGAGCCCAGTGTTTCCCCGTGTAACCGGACAACTGTATAAAAGCTTGTAAAGGGAACATTTAGTTAAAAAAATAAAGAAAGCTTCCATACTTTTTGCCCAGGTTGGACATTTGCACATCTGGCATTTCCTGCTGCAGTGGAGCCATTCGGGCAGATTGCTGATACATTGACCCAGAATCTGGATGCTTCACTGTCCTTAACTTCGACTTCCACTTCCACATCGGACAAGAGTTTCTGAAGATTAAATATGAGATGAGTAGCTAGCAAGCAGCATGTCTGAGAGTTTACACTATTTCAATACATAATCAAACTTTGTAAAAGCATGTTTGTTTGGACCAACAAAGCAACCCAAACAGATAAACAGAGGTTTGTGATTCTAGCTGAGCAGTAGAACATGGTGGATTATCACTGCAGCAATCTAGGCACAACAATAATGTAGTCTACTGTTTAGCCGGAGACCAGGAGGTGGAACAATAGATCATTGTGCCCCATGCGATTATGCCTATCCCCTGCTAAATGCTAGCTCAAATCCCTGTTGCCACCTCAGCTCCCCTGCCAGGGTTTTTCCGCTCCAACTCAATAAATTTGCATGTCAGACATGAAAACACTAGCATCTTTATGCACATTTCAGTAACTTTGGTGAATTCCAAAGGAAAGTACTGTCAGAAAGAGACTGATTAATTCATGAAAGGATTTGTTCTCTATAACAGTTAATGATTAGCTATCCAAGAGTGTAAATGTACATTAAAATATGGCACAGTCAAACAGAAAAAGAAAGGTATAGAGGACCTTAGACGACCTACCCTGTATGCATCCACTACTAGTTTTACAAGATTAGGGGCTTTGGGAAGTAACCGTCCCAGGTAACTACCTGGAATATAATTCATCAAATCCTGTACACAGAACACAAAAGATGACAAAAATAAAGAAATCAGCAAGTGTTAAACCATTCAATTACAACAAGATTAATTTGGTTTTGTAAGAAATTACCTCATACCACTTATACTGCATATAATCCACAGCAAAAATTGAATAAATATTGTTTTCTAGAAGCTTCTCTGCCAGCTGCCCAATGGTTGGGTGCTCCTAAAGGAGAATGGAAAAAAATAAGATAATAGGATTTACTAGGTCTGAACCCTAATCTGGAGATACTGCGACCATGGCTAGGTACATTTACATTTTCAGCATTTAGCAGATGCCTTTATCCAAAGTGACAGTATATAGTACAGTATACAGTCTGAGCAATAGGGATAAGGATCTTGCTCAAAATCCAAACAGCAGCCACCTGACCATTACTAGTCCAGTACCTTAACCACTAGGCTATGGCTATACCCTAGGTCCTTTCCTATTTTCTAACTCACTAAGAATATATAGTATAAAAAAATACAAATATATTTCTAAAATGCTGGATTCTGTAGATTTGCAGCATTATTGTAATGTAGTTCAGAATGTTTAATTACACTACCATATTGGCAGACTGGGAATAAGTGCCATCTTCTAGGTGGCAGTGACCATCGTGAGGCACTACAATGCCTGCCAGCTTGCTGTCTAGTGCTAGATGAGATGGCTGGTCAGTCATAATAAGCAACAGGTGCTTAGCTTCAGGGCGCCAGCCGATGTCCTGCTGGAAAAAAAATACAAAGAATTTTTATAGACTTTAATAGACTTGAGCAACATTAGCTTTTTAGCTTAGGTACATAAAATTAATCTTCCATTGAAAGCCAAATGTATCTTGTCTCTTGTTTCTAACCCTTCATATTCTATTTGAGTGAATGATTTCTCTTAAAATAAGTAAACACAAAAAAATTGTTTGCATTTTGTTTATTCAGTTTATCACTTAATTACAGACATCGAACGTTAACGTCACATGCAATGTGTACGCAGATGCTGTGTCACAAAGAGTCATTTTTAAAGCAGATGCATCACCAATGTGCAGGACTGAATGCAGCAATGTTTTAATCTAAGGTCAGTTAAACAACCAGACTGAGTGGGAACAGACTAAGAGAAACAGACTGACATTTATGACCATTCTGGGGGTTGGTGCTGAAGCCTATCACAGGTTTTCAGAGAAAGCAGAGCATGCAGTAACACACTGAGAAATGACCCAGACCACCCCATCTGAGGATCAAACCAAGGGCCCTCTTGCTGTGAGGTGACAGTACTACCCACTTAGGCAATGTACTGCCCAATAAAACTTATTTTCAGTTACATAATGGTAAAGATAGAAAGGTGAGGAATCAATAAACATGCCAGTTTTATTGTATTTTATTTACACGTAATTGTTTTAATGTATTTCAGTGTTTTCTATTATATTCCTGCTCTTTTCAGTGTATAGATGTTAAATTACAGGTTTCTCAACATCCTGATGGAAGAAATACCTTGAAACTAAACGCCACTCCCAGAACCAATTGATTTCAAGTTTCAAGGTGTCAATGTTTAGGAAAACCAAGCAACACTAAAAGATTAAATAGCTGTTTTTGTAATTTTACTTACAGGTAAACAAAATTATACAGACATAACTCATATTTTGGCTTTACTTTTTTAGTAAATATGAAATCACACCAGAAATGCATGCTGAGTCATGAAAACCCCCTGAGTTGAGAAAACAAAACCTACTTTGTTGCTACAAGTCAAATTAGTTCAGGTCTTTACTGTATGCTGTGAATCACACACCCCTACTTTGTATGAGAAATCAAAAAGGCTATTATTATTTTTTATCACTAAAAACAATACCCACATTGGTGATCAAACAATGACTCAGACTTTTTGAAGAGGTTGTTTTACTAGAGCTCTCTAAGGGGCACTGTGCAATCTTGCACTCTCATGTATTGTTTGCAGGCTTAAGCAGTGACTTCAGACTAAAGATAGCAATTGCATCTCATGACCTTCAAGATTCTTTTTTTTCTGGACACAGATAAAGCATAGTTCTGTACTAAGTTTCACATTTGAGTGCTTTTTTCTAAGCAAACTCCAATAACTGACTGCCTTAGCAAAAATAAAGGCGGTGTTCTACCAACCACAATAAAGGCCAGATTGCACAAACATCAAGTGAGTCAGATTTCTAAACAGTCAAACCTAGTTTTAACATAAAAAAGGGATTTACAGTGAAAGAGTGCCCAAACCAGTCTGACTAGTGTGAGAGCATGGAAATCAAAGCCTACACACTGAATCTAACTAAATTGTCCTTAAGAAAAAGTTCAAGTTATATTTTGATGCTAATATAGAAGTATTATCTTAACCTGCAGCTATCAGTTCATCTCTGGACTACCAAACACAATAGTACACTAAATTGTGCATATTCTCACTAGCCATATCAATACACGTAGACAAAAGCTTTTGAACTATATGTGTTAGTATAAGACTGGCATATGCAATGTGTGGTTATTACAGCTTCCACTTATCTGAAAAGGTTTTCCCACAAGATTCTGGTTTGTGAGGGGAGATTGTGCCCATTTACTCAAAATAGCACTTTAAAAACAGGCAGTAATGTTGGACATTAAAGCCTAGCTCACAATCAATAATTAAATTGATCCTCACAGTGTTAAGTGGCATTAAGGTCAGGGCTCTGTGCAGGCCAGTGGAATTCAACAAATTATTTAAAGTATGACCCTACAAACCTTGTTTTGTGCAGTTGGGAACATAAATGTCATAAGAGGAAAATGCCTCCCCCAAAAAGTCGCCATAAATACAGAATATATTTTTATAACTATAAATATACCAAATATACACAATATATTTTTGGAATTGAATTTTACACTTAGCAATGAGTATAGTTAAAACACAATGTGCAAATATTTTGAGTTTTTAGTACATGGAGTGTGGACACTCAAATATAATATATAAAATAAATCGCTAAGCAAAAATACAAATGTAATGAATGAAAACTCATTTTGGATTTTGCAAGTTTGGATTACATTTGTTTCTTCATAAAATAATAAAACAGTACGAATTATTATGCTTACAACCAGACAAGATTCAAGCCGGGTTGCACTTATTTGCTCAACTGCTATAAATAAATACATATGTAAAATTTTTCATTTTCAGGTCATAGAGGTCAAATAACATTCAATATCCTTCCTTAAATGAAATTATTTACATTAAATGATTTTTAACTATATGATGTCAATGCCTATATTTTAAATTGTAAGACCCTCTACATGAACGTCAGATGCTTACATCTCAATGTTTACCTGGCACACAGCAGCCTGAAGCATGGCATCAAAGCCACCTTCTGGGGTATCCATGTTCCCAGAGATCCTCTGCTGCAGAATGACACGTTTGAACTCTGTCATGTTCTCCGTTACTGGCAAGACATGGGTGAAGCCATGGGTTGGCCGGCAACTAACCTCATAATCACTAGAGAAAAAGTTTTAAGATTTAGAGAGGTAAAGCAGAAAAGAACTTATGGGTTAAAATGCAGTAACAAAGAGGGCAGGCAGTGGAGGAAGGAAAGTGTACATCTCTTCTGAGCAGATTCCCACATTGCAATGAATGAGATCATTATGGAATGTTCTGGTGTTCCCCAGGCCGGCTTCTGAGAGGTCAAGGGGTTAGACTACTAAGTGGCGGCACTCTTCTGCTAATGTTAACAAAATAACCACATGCTGCTTGGATTATTTTTGAATGGGATTAAATATTTTCATTAGCTAAACATTTTACATCATTTACAGTTGAGATCAGAAGTTTACAAACACATTTTAAGGAATATAAATATTTAATTTAGCCAAAAACAAGGTCAGTAAGGTCAAAACTTTTATACTGCTATGGTCTAGTATTGTGAATTGTTTTGCCCACATCATGAAGAAAACTCAAATAGTAATTAAGAACCTCTGAGTGTTTGGACATGAGTACTCAAGCATGTTGTCATATATATATATAAACATGTACATGTTGCTATTTTCATTATGTATCTAACAAAAGCTTATTGTGTGTCATTGAGTTATAAAAGAGTTGGACTTTGGAAAGACTAAGCTTTACAACTATGTGTAAACATTGATGATGATTATCCGATTAGTCACAGCCGACTCTCGGTCACTTGATGGATCACCGATCCATGAAGTATTTCGGCAATGACAGTGGAGTAATTTGCCATTGCTTTGTAAGGGCACTGTGTGTTGTATTGTCTATTTTGTTCTGTGTTACACTGTGGTCCTGGAGAAACGTAGTTTTGTTTTAATATGGACTTGTATGTATGTGACAATGACAATACAACCTCTCTGACTGGGTGTGGGTTTTTTATAATGTTGTGTTTGGGTAGCCTTGATTTGTAGTAGTGGGTTAGCTGGGCTTAGTACAATAACAAAATAAACTAGACAAACATAGGAGATACAGAAGAGTGTGAAATCATTCATCCACATTTTCATAGAAAATATTTTTATTATTTTAGCAGGACAATGTCATGCCTGATTCTTCACTACAGAGGTTCAAAGCTCTGTAATGCTGCTAGTTCGATTGGTGCCATGTAGTCACTAGGATGCACACCCCAGAGGTCATAATGTTATGCTAGCTCTGCGTAGTTGCACCATTAAGTTTGGCCCACTATTTAGCACTACTGTGTTGGCTGGATAATCTTGACCCATGAATTAGATCACAACGAAGACAAGAT
>JAYDZG010000015.1:22655564-22666975 GCA_034509265.1 Microcambeva bendego | reverse complement strand
TGCTAGGTCGGGCTGGGAGTTCTGGGTAATGTAGTCTCCTTGAGTAGCGGTGGAGGGAGGAACCGGAAGTGTGACAGCCTGTCCCTGTTTCAAATTTAGAAACTCTCTTTAAGTGCTTTATTCACTATTCTGGTTGATCAATATGCTTATGGTGTATCAATAACTCCTCTGTTCACGCTGCTAGTGGAGGAATATAGAAAAACCAATATGGATCTACATTTAGCTAAATGCTGGCTATCTATAGACTAACATGCCTTTCAAGTATTGTATTTATTTTCAGTACAAAAATATAAGATATTAGCTATTCAACAAACTATATTAAGACTGACTTTTCCAATAACTGCTTTTAAAAACAACTACCATTAACTTCAAGCTACATATGTTTTAGTTCATTCCGTATAATACCAGTAATTAGTATTCATACTGGATATATTAGCAGAATTTACACAATATAAAACATTAAGTGAAATATAATAGAGCAGTGGTTCTCAATTTTGTATCTTTTTCAGACTAGTCTTTGTAAAACATTTCTGGGACCCCTTGACACAGGTTTTGATGTAATTATTATGCTTTCAGCTATAGTGAAAAAAGGCATTGTCTTCTTGCTTAAGGTACATTCAATAAATCAGTTATGAAGGTATTTTCTGATTTTGGTTCACTTTTAATGAACTGTTGGTGGGAGATTCCTCACCTTGGCTGACTTCAGTGGAGTGCAGTTTACTAGCTACATGACAACTAGTCATACCCACATGGCCCAACAGCTTTAAACCACAGATAAAGAACAGCAGAAAAACAAATAATCAATCATGGGTCTGTGGCAACTTCTGTGAACAAAACTGCCATGTCTTTGGAAAAGTATGTATGAGTTGTTCTAAGATTAACCATAATCACTAGGTTCCCTATACCACAGATGTATACAACACATCATGACACCCCAGATCTGTTTTGCATGTACTAAAATCTGCATTGAAAATAACTTTACTAGCTAAAAACCGTGGAAATTATTCATTTGCTGGACAGGTGGCACGGTGATGCATCTCATTGGTCCCCAAGTGTGTGTAATCACTGTCTTGTGTGTGTTTTATTATGCATGCTCGGTCTGGCAGTATTGATTATAGACACGCCAACCATTATTTGCATTATTCTTGTATTTATTTGAAACTGGCATCATTCTATCCAACCGCAGGAGGGCATTTAATTTCAGTCACTCCTGCATCTTGGACTTTCATTATATAAAGCTACAATATTGTAGTCTAACTAACACCTAGCTAATTATGAAAATCATGTGCAACTTCTGTAAAACATGAAATGATTGGAGTATTATTTTAATAATATCAAAAGGTTCTTGGTTGTAATGTTTGACCAAATATGACAAACTGTTTTTTTCTAAAATTGACACATTCAGTAAATCGTTTGCAACTAGCACCTGTGTCCACCTCTTGTAAGGATAAAGGACCAGAGATTAGTAAGTGAAAGGTAAAAAGTTGAAGAAAATGTGTAACACCACAATGCTAAACATTTTACTCTAAGCAAATGCAACAGTCACTGTTGCCTTTTTTCAAACAACCCCTTAGGATATCAATTAAAGGTGTTTATCTAGTTACTGCAACTGAACCTATAAATTAGTTGACACATTGTTTTCTGCAGTTGAAAAGTTTATCATTGTATACCTAAATGCTGTGTCAAGGCTGAGATAAATTATTCCCCATGTAGGATGGAGGGAAAGACAATGACCTTTCTTATTAACCAGTCAACAGATAAACAGAAACAAGCCTGCCTGCCCTTAATACTGTACTGTAGATAAAATGATGAAAACAAAGCAAGCAAACAAGGTTGTGTTTAATTAAACACTTTATCAGTGTACTAACACCTGGCAGAGGACATATATTACAATATGTGTTACAATGAGTGTTATCTACTGAGCATTATCAGTTGCAGCTTTACTTGCTCCATATTTGATCTTATTTTTACAGTATTACATCCTAACAGTGCTCAAGGAAATCCTGATATAGAATGTTTTATGTTAATCTAACAAGTGTGATCTTAAATAAATACTTATTATTTTAATTAAATTCAATAGGTGAATTTGTCCTATCTACATCTTCAATGCACTTCACACCCCCACCCTTATGTTTTGTGCTCTGTCATTCTTTGCTCATTTGTTCTTTTACTGGGCTTTGGGCCATGCTTGCTCATGTTAATCTTCCTGCCACTGAGTGTCATACCACCGTCATGACTCACCATTCATTTCCCTTGTCTGTTGACCCATACAGGCTTTCACACTGTCCAGTGAACACTTTGAACTCATAGGATGGCACCTAAAGTCTCTATTTGTGAAATAAAGCTTGAAAACATCAGCAAAAACACAGAGAAGTAAGATGACCATTTTAATAAGGAGTTGCACACTACAATATGACTATTCATGTCACTGAGGTCAAGGGCCATCGTGAGATTGTCCAGTCTCTTGTCCAAACTTTACATGACAGGTCTAATCAGAGGTCAGTGCCAGAGCGACTCCATTATGACTACTCTAATCCTTGTGCGGATTTATGCTCTAATGTTTGGTAACTTGTGTCTAAATCTATAAGCTTTGTGCTGAAACAAGTTGATGTCAATGGGTTGGGATTTTTCCTCAAAGTATAATTTTTGAAAGAACATATGAAACCATAGTAAATATTCATAGACATATCATTAGTGTCTGGATGACATGTGTTACCACATGTTTTATTTTCAGGGTAAAGTCAAAAGTCCCACACTCCACAAGCCAAAAAAGTCTGTACTGTAAGAAGGCTCCCTTGTTTGATGAGCTTTTCAACATTACATACACACGTAGGCTCTCAAAAATGACACTAGAAACTATTCCCAGTTATTTACCATATATTTAGCCCATTAACTTTTATTTTGCATGAAAGTTAATGAATTAAGGTTTTAATTTATTGTAATTAAAACTGTAACTTAAAAACCGTTTAATGTATGATTTATCTAAACAATTTATTTTAAAATCTAGATGTTTAAGTACTTATGACTGTTTAAGTACAAGTACTCATACGAAAGTGGAGTGGGAATACCACTGCATTTGTCCTTTTTGGTTAGTTCCTACCATATTAGAAAGTGTATTCTGTTATCTTAAATCATGTCTCATTGGTTTGCTGATTCCAAGGATGACTGTGATTTTGTTTTAAGGATTCTCTTTTCAGTTTCAGTATTTTCCAGTGTGGGCAATTATGCATCCAGTGGCCTCTGACCTAGCTGTGTCATATGCAAGTGGTACTCAGAAGAATCCTTGGCATTTTTTGGTAATACACTGAGTGTCTTCCTGTATAAATATCCCAGTTTCTGGTACTATACAGAGTGATACTGTTTTTTATGTTTTTTACCCAAGTAAACTGATACCATTGCTGTTGTCAGCTTTGAGGTCATCTAAGGCACTATAGCCCCACATCTGCAAATACTGAAAAAGAAATCAATTTTCTTAAACAAATGAGAACAATAAAGTGGCTAAAATTCACAAACAAAAGGGGGAAAAAATAAAAGCAGAAACAGAGACAAACAAGTAACAAATAAAACTGATGAAAACATCCACAGTCCAACATGGAAAATGGATTGAAAATGAATAAATCAGAAAAAACTAAATGTACTCTATGGAAGATCCCCTGGTACCAAGTTCTCATGAAAAAACGTACAGAAATAAACCCAGAACCTGCATATTAGAATAAAATAACTGCTATTAACTGCCACCACTTACACCCATTGCTAATCTTTACATGGGGCCAGCTCTGGAAAGTGTTAAAACACCACACACTCAATGAAAGGTCAACAATGGTGATATATAGTGCTTGACTCTCTCTCATATTCCCCTTTACTGCAAAGACAAACAATACTGATGTCTAAAAAGTGATGGTTCAAGGGCTTAGAAAAGTCCAAGTTAACCACCAACTTCCTTGTTTAAGCCCACAGTGGTCTCTCATGCCCACCATAAACAAATGCAACTGAAATGTAAAAAACACAAACTTTAGCTTTTCTTGAACCACATCTTTTCTCAAAGCTAGCATCTAATGCTCAGTCATTTACAGTGGTGATTAGTGGTTAAGCCCATGCTAAAATAGCCACAAGAAGCCATGATGTAGCCACAGGTTGTGGGATTTTTACAACAGAGAATTTGCTTTGTGACTACATCATGTTATCCCACTGAACCACAGAGTTGTCGAGAAAACCATGAGACAAGTTCATGAGACATGGTATGTAGGTAAAGTAATACTTAGTCATATCACTGTTGTTTTTTTAACAGATATATCCCTACTGATTATACAGTAATATTAAAATTATATATAAAACATCAGTGCTCAGCACAAGGGTAGAACTTTACTTATAACAATATTTACATGAATAAAGCAATAATGATTAATTAACTAGTTTAATTACCACTGAGTCACATCGAACTCTTCAGGGAATCCAAACGGGTTAGTGGTAAGCCTTTTCTTGGAAATACCCACTTAAGCGCAAGGTCATGTAGCATTACGACGAAAACATGTTCCTTTAATCTTACCTTTGTTTTACCAGCATATAATACTGAATAGAAACACAGCGAGATTATTTGTTCCTGTGAATTTAACCAGTACCAGTGAATAACAAGCCTTAAAAAAGCAAGTATACTAAGCTGTTTGTTTATGTTTCTTTATGTTATATGACTCCACATGATAAATTCCATCAAATATATAGACTGTAGTTATAGGTTGTTTGCAAAGGCCAAGGCCATTTTATGAACAAAGGCAAAGCCATTTTATGAACAGAGATTTGTTAAAACTTTATCATTTTTCACGATACTGAATTCTTTGGATAACAACATACCTGTGCATTGCAGTTAATTATTAAAATAAAAAAATGTTTTGGTGCAGCTTATAAATAAGGCCCTGCCTATTTATGGTCATGGAAATTGTGTCACACACTGTCGAATGACCTGTTCATGTTATAAGTTGCAATTTGCTGTGAAATTCAAAATTACTTGTTTGTGCAATTTAGTAATTAAATATTTTTAGATATTTTAAAATGCCTCTCAATTACTGGCTAATTTAAACTACGAGGTTGCCCTAGCATTAGCTAATGAACACTAATTTGAATTCAGATGTTACAAAGTGAACTACAAAAACACTCAAAGATCTTTGTAACCCCTCTAGGCTGACTATTTAGCATGACACTTTTTAGCATTTTGAGTGGATCTTTGGTGGATATCAGGAGAGCTGAACACACCTATACAGCCAGGCAGACTTGCCTTTATTTTCTTGCATATAGTATACTTGAATAAAACTGTTACAACAGTTGGTATTCTATTGGCATCTGGGTAGAAAGGGGAATTGAACCCTAAGTCTCACAATTAGCTATCCACTCCCTTTATTATCCAGTGATCTCTGCTCAGTTGTCATTTTACTTGGCACATCTGGCTAAAAAGTTTCAGAATAACAGAAAATGGGATTTTATTTAGCACAGATGTGACCTTAACCTAAGAGGTAATAAAGGATTATATGATTACACTCACAGCATCTGTTCTGGCCTTCTTTCTACCGTTGTTTGAATAATCTGGCAGTATTTCACAATATGTCTCTTGAGGAACACACCAGTGTTGGCTTACTGTACTGAAAACAATTCTAACATTGTTCATGCTTGTATAAAACAAGATCAAAAGCAAAATGTTTGAAAAGCGAGGAAAAGTGCATTTAGTTACAATTTCAGTCTACACATTATTTCGGTATTTCGAAGGACAGAATGCATGTTTTGCTTTGGTTGGAGTTTATGGGACTTTCCAGTTTGTATAAACACAGAAAGGCTTCAGGCTCTGATTTACACTAACACACTGACCACAAGATATCTGTAAAGAAAACCAAGAATACAAACAGTGTGCTTATTGCTTAAATCAGAGTTACATTCAGCTTGATGTGTGTGCTTAGCTAAGTCGATTTTAGGGGTGCATCTGTCAGACAGTAAATTATTACTGCTACCTCCTTAAAGGTAGAGTTAACAATTTTGATAAGGGATATGGTATATCCAAAGACATCTAAATAATGCATATTAAAACACTTTCCTAGTCCCTGTTGGCTAGTGCATATCAAAGCTAGTTCAAAAGATGATTGACAGGAGTGAGGCATTAGAACGTTTTCAGTTGTTAAAATTATGCTGTCATGTCACATTTGATGACTACAGTGTCATGGTCTGTGGAATGTTTTTGTAACAATCATGGGGAAGGCCCTCTCCACTGATTTGGGTATAAATCTATCCACTGTCTTTCTTGGTTTGGAATCTTCCAGCAAGACAATGCAACATGTCACATGTAGAAATGTCCAACACTGGTTGCTAATATGTTAATTTTCCTAAATATTCACTCAGGTTCTTGTGCTTTGGGACTTACATCATGCTTGTTTTGGGACAATGTGATGTCCCAGTTTCTAGAGGCGAGACTTCCCTTGTAAAAGAACCACAGGGGTGTGAGAGATACATGAGAGGAGGAGGGGGTTGGAGGCGGCTGTCCCAGGAAATGCAAGAAAGTACACTGTCCTACTTTCTGATATATAATGCTCTAAACATGAATAGATTTAGCAGATCAAGGTAGTTTTGCATTCACTTTTTACACACACGTAGTTTTTCCATTCACACTTTGTCTCTAGGAACACATGCTGTTGCAGCATATTCAGAATGAGGCCAATCTATGTCAGTAATAAGTCACCCATGCCGTCAAACATTCAAACCTATGCATACATCTACAATGTCATCATGTGGCTGAGATAATTAAGTATGTTTACACTTTCATGATGAGCATAAAATAATGATAATTAACGAATTACAGACTCTTTATTGCATTTTCCAAAAGGACCTGTCTATTTTGGTTAGGATCTACCCTGCTACAGACACGAGTCATCTCGACTTTTTAGTAAAAAAATGTTTGATTTAGGTTCAGTGGGAAGGATTACATTTATTATGAGCCTCACCTGTTAAGTGTTTAAAGAGTTTGTAAACGGGTGCCCTCTTGTGGCAACAAACATGTAACATTCTCGTTGTCTCCTACTTTTTTAACCAAACTGAACCGACCCACTTCTGGGTGCATCTGCTCTGGCACGGGTTCACAGTTTTCCAGCATTGTTTTTGCTGTTTGAACAGTTATTTGTGTTACTACAGCAGGCTGAATGACCATCTGCACTTACTTCATACTGAGTCAGTGATGAAGTAGCTGTTGTGTGGTTTGTGCAGCTTTGCTTAAATGGATTACAACTCACAGTATAACGTAATAACTTATAATAACAGATTACAGCCCATCACTTTATGCATTGCTTTTTAGTGCCAGCTCCTAGGATTACCCGGCTCATTCAAGCCCCAAGTATGTGGATAAATAACCTAATTTACCTAAAATGAGAAATGTAGGCAAAAAATTGACATGTTCTTTGTGCTGGTGAAAAAAGTGCCCTGGTTGGCCAAACACTTCCTGACCATGGCCTGGTCTACTATTTACCTGTTCGAAAACTCGTCAAAAGTGTTCCTCAGGTTTGATCCACACCGTTTTAACAGCCCCCACTCTCCTGTTCCAAAGTTCCAAAGATTTATGACTGAATGTATATACAGTACACAGAACAAAGACAAGAAGCATAATGCAGTCGGTTATATAAGTGATGATATTGTTCTGATTGGAGCATGAGTGGTACATGCAAACACGATAGGCCTTAGAAATCGCTTAAGCACACAGCGGTTGAACTGGAGGTGTTTCATTTAGAAAGAGAAAGTGTTGCTAAGGTCAGCAGATAATGAGCAGCTTGAAAATAACACATTATACACAGAACAATATGCGATTATTTCTTCCATATACTAAATGTCCAGCTAATAACAACTGCTGAAAAGCTGGTGCATAGTGAAGGATTATTGATGACAAAAGACTTGAAGACTCTGGCATCTAAATAGCAAATCAAAATACTAGTGTTGTTTTGAATAACAGTAATGTTTAATTCATTACTTTTTGTATGAGAATGTTGATAATTTAATCAAGTAATTATTAAAAAACATATTGAGTATAGGTTAATGGATAAAATTGTCAATGGGCCAAACCAAATTCAACATAAATGTGCAAAAGTCAAGGAAAACTGAATAACTTATGAGAATACTGTTTTTGGCACTGCTCATAAAGATAACCTCACTCTGAAAACAAAAATCCAAGTAAAAGAAATATATTCTTTCTATGATGTAAATGTATTATTTGTCTTTGACGACACTGTTGAATAAAGCAAAAATCAAAGATCAGCATAACAGCATTTTAAGATTAAAAATGCAGAATTTTTGAAAGAAAAATACATTTATTTGTTGTAAAAATTTTGATATTTTGTATAAAGCAGTTAAACAATCTGGCCTTTGTTATTTCTTTTGAAGAACAGAAAAATAACTGGGAAAATAAATGTAAAAAGATTTATACCAAAAGTATTGTTAAAATATCTAAAAGTGCTGTCCTTTGCAGTTTTGTTGATTTTGTGCACGTCTGCTTATCAAATTCTCACTGTGTAAGGCATGGATGAAACTTTTCCCTGATTAAATTTTGCTTAACATTGAAACATAATCACTTCTGTTCTCAAAGAATGCTCACTGCGGAGGTCAGACTTCAGTGTTTGTCTCTTTTCAAGTCACTGCTTCCTTGGAAGTGTGGCCTGTTTTGTCCAAGAGAATTAATATTTAATCAGGGCATGATAAAAAGGTGATGCAGCACAACTTAAGTTGCCTAAAATAGTTTTAGCATAAGAAACCTCTTATGAGCCTCAGTGCAAAAAAAGAAATCATTAAATAAATAAAACTATAGCGGGAAAACAGACTGCAATATACTTAAATACTTTTTTTTCAACCATGATAAAGTGTGGTAGAGCATGTTTTAGTATTTCAATAATAAACCACTGATGAAGGAATAAGTATCTACAGTTTATAAATGAATATACTAGTGACCAACATGCCCTCCTATATTGATTGACTAAGCATACACTAAAATTGTGAAATCTTAAATACATTTACTTAGTTAACACGTTAAAATGAAACCATTGGTAGAATAATTGTAGAATTAAAAATAAAAAATGAATACATCGCAAGGTGAAGCCCAGGATAGTTCTTCATGCATGGTATTTACCAACTGATTTATGGTCCTCTCCAAATGATCTATTCTCCTCCCTTTAAAAGGTCATTGAGGTCCTGGTCCTCTGGAGAATTCTTACAAGAGACATTCTTGAGACTATGGCCATTCAGAGAACAGACCTTTGCTTCTAATTAACAATACAAAAAAAACCCTTTTCACTTGTGATGAAATGCATTAAGGTGAGGATAATTGACGCTTATATAGGGAGTTAAATAGGGAAGCATTCTCAAAATTAACTTAGAGGCTATTCAATATACTTTATATAGATGATCAAAGCCTTTGTCTTGCTTAGAAGTCTTGTTTAGTGTTTTGGTGTTCATGGTTGAGCTTATAGGGTATAGAGCGTGTCTGCCCCACATTTCTTGTCTAGTTTCCCCATTCGTCACAATATAATTGATTTTGCACCTGTTAGCAATAGGTGTGGCATTCTTCCCCACATTGTTGCCTCCCAAGTTCCCGAAAATGTGTTCTCATCGGTTGTTATGTATTACTGATTAAAAGGGTTTAAGCCCAAACAAGGATAACCTGCCATGTTAGTTATGAACTCCTACAATCCCGATCGATCTGTGTCCAGTCTTACATTTACATTATGCAGATCATAGCCAGATAGTTTAATAATTGAGTAACTGACTAATGAACAAAGATCCATTCTAAAATTATACTCATAAATGATGTTTGTCTGGACATTCAGTGTTTATAAAACAAGACTGTTCTGTCCTTAACTTATTTAAAAGTCTCTTTGCATTCTTCAGGAATGTAAAACAAGTCTTTAGGTCTGAATGCAGACATGAGCAAGCTCACAAAATGGACAAAGCCAAGAGTTTAATTATTAATAATAACATTATGCATTATTAATTTAAAGCTTAGTTGTTTGACAGACCTTCATTTGCTTGTGACACATAAAAGATTTTTGCAGTAGTTTATTTTTGTCACGTTAGAGGGGTTTTAAACAGTTGCATATTTTAGGAGTGAAAATTTGTAGTGCAATGGTGTTTCTTTAAAAATGAAACAATGAAGTTTATTGAAATTTAATCAAATTCTTTATTCTGGTCAGGGTTGGGGCCTGTATAGACATCCAGCTGACTGATGCTAACCATGGTGGGTTAAAATAATAGACAAGTAAAATGTTAGTAAAAAAAAAACACACTTTAAATAAGTATAGTAAATACAAATGCAAATAAAAGAATGCTGTGTTTCTTACATTAACCTTGAATTATATTCATAGACAATCTATGTCTTTTCGTGCATGATTTCAGCATAATTTCATTTGTAAATAAACATCCATCCCTGCATTTTAGGCGTGCAACACAGTCCAAAAAAGTTAGACCAGGGCAGTTTAGTAAAAATGAATTATTATATAATATAATATATTATTTTAAACAGACCTCACTTCATGTTTTTTACCATAGCACTGTTATGATTGGCACTTGCGGGGGACGCTGGTCCAGAATGGGCGGAGCCAGCCCGAGATTTTCACAGCCTGCTCCAGTATAAGCGAAATGAAAAAGTGCGCGCGCTTATATTATGCGCTAATTCAATGTAGTTCCACACCGCGCACTAATGGTTTAGCCCACTGAGCCAATAATGAGCTGTGTGTTTATGCGCGCGCACACGGCGGGTTAGAGAGAAAGTAAATGAGTGGAATAACTTAAAAAAGCCTTTATATGAGGCGTCAAAACAAAGGAGGTGAGCTCAACATTCACCTTTATAAAAGTAGAACATATCTTTAATATTCCGTTCTTGGGGATTGTGCGCAATGACATAAAATAAGTTTAAAGAAGAGGATCGCGCTCGCACTTCTTCGGCGATTTAATAAGCACGCGACGGCTGCGTGAAGTAAACAATAAAACCGGAAGTACGTACACGGTAATTTATCTGGTAATCGCGGTTCGCCAAAACGAATCGCTAGGTTTCCCGAATCTAATCCCGAGATAAATGAATGAATGAATAAATAAGTAAATAAATAAATAGCAAACTGTGGTATCTTGGCTGTGCAGGTGATGCAATAAAAGTCATCACTGTGCAAATAGAAGGGGAATCTGATACAGAGATAAATAAATGAATTAATAAATAAGTAAACTGCGAGCTCTTGGCTGTGCAAGTGATGCAGTAAAAGTCACCACTGCACAAATTGAAGGGGTCACACCAGAAAGCACTATCCCTGAGATATCTTTTATTACCTCAGCCTTAAAAGGCTTACCCACGGTTCAAAGAGAACGCGTGTTACCAGTGTCCCTAACAAAGCGTGCAAGAGAGCACAAAGAGA
>JAYDZG010000015.1:22611935-22625168 GCA_034509265.1 Microcambeva bendego | reverse complement strand
TGTATATTCACTGATGTGTGGGTGTACTGGATAAGAAAGAATCGGAGGGACACATCGGAGGGAGTGGTGTGAGTCAAGTCACCTTCCTTGTGCACCACTATAGGTCTCCAACTGCATAATGCACTCAATTGAGAGTAAAACAAGGGTAAAGTGTAAAAATAATATAACAAAATAATATTTTTTAAAAATATTGAAATATCGAAAATATAACCACTTGTGATTTCTACAATACAAACATCACATAACTGTTTTCTCTTTTACTTTTAAAGCAGGAAGTTTTGGATACCTCAAGCAACGGCATCTCACAAATCTCATATAGTGGACGGAGTGCATCGCCATGACATGCCAGTATTAAGTAAAAGTAATGACTTTGCATTTTTAGCTGGACCAAAGTTTAAGGATGAGTGGCACTGATATAATGGAGCTGACAGCCATTGGTGGGACCTTTTGCATCTCTTTTTGTTCATTACTCATGCACCAAACGACGTTCAGGCACTTGATGCCTCAGGACAAGCCATTATTACAGCACACTGATAATACGCACAGAGCATTGTATCAGGAACACAGAATAAGCATGTAATTTCTTTCTTTATGTAATTTCATCTCATATTATAGCTTCTCTTTCTGCAGCATCTTTGCATTATTCATGTTATTAATATATGGGATTGTTAATATGTATGTAAAAATGAATGCTGTTACCTCAAATATACCAAATGCACAATGTAAATTGCTTGTACAAGAGAAAATTAATTTATTGATTAATGTATTTTTATATAGATGCTTCATATAAAATATAATCAAATTATTGAAATGCTCTGAAGCCTGTGATATATTTTTGTTGTGAAGCTTTACTTACACTGGAAGAAGCCAAAACTGAAAAGCTTTTGGCTCATTATTACAATCTTAAGAGTTTTCTGGGCGACACAACAAGGGATTTTTTCATTGTTGAAAGTATTGCTGAAGAATGTTATAGAATGGCAAAAACAAAACAAAATGCTTTGGACCTTTACACTTGTAATGTGACCTCTAATATATACAATTTCATTTAAAATTAAATACCAATACTTTTAATACTGTTAAAGCACCTTTTGATTTTAGGACAGCATTTAGTCTTTATATGTTATAGTCTTTAAGCATGGCTCATCTTAACTAGACAATATCTGCCCACTCTTCTTTGCAAAATAACCCTTAACAGACTTTAAGTTGAATTCAGTTTTGGGCTCTCATTGGATCATTAGAAAAAATTGATTTTTTCTTTCAGTAAAGCCATTCAATTGAAAAAGGTTTAACTTTGGTCTCATTAGACCACAACAAATTTTGGCTCAATATAGATTTTTTTGTAAAATGTGTCAGCCTTAAATGTTTTTGCCACCATACCCCAACATTTTTTGGAATATGTGACTGGGGTTGTTACTACAAGTACATGTTTTATTCACTTGTTTATGACCCTCACACATATGTCACTTTCACTCAATTCATTTCCAAAGAAAAAAAAACGTATTTTACTCAATAAATATTTGATTTTTTATTTTCTGTTTCAGCTAATGTTTACACGTTTTCCTATTAACTGCCGATATTTGGTTTACCATAATTGGTTCTGTTGACATTTACGTATAAGGAATAAGAAGTACTGTGTTTAAATTATATCACAGGCACCAAAAATTAAGTCAAATTTAAAACCAAAATGAGAAATCTAAGCATGCCCCTTTACACTATTTAATTTGTTTTATTAATTTTTTTTTTAATCGAACCATCCCCACCCAAACAGTGTTCCTGGACACATGTTTTATGGAGACCTTAGAGCTGTCTAATGTGTTTTGTTCGAAGCATATTGTGCTTTTGGCACAAACCTTCTCTCTGCAGTTGGTCATTGCTAAGCTTGCATTTTTGTAGTGGCTGCAACAACAGCAAAACCACAGTGGTGCTGAATAAGGCCAACCATCACTGTCACTGCAGTGTGTTACATGCTGACATGCAACACTGTCTATTAAATGTTAACTCAAAAACAATCTCCTGAGACTGTTTGACCTTCAGTGAAATAAAATGGGTCAATAAAATGGGAAAATAAAAATGGGTCAATACAGACATGCATATGTATAAATAGAAGAGACGGGAGATCTCTAAAAAATGATCTTCTTTTGGCTGCTTCTGGTAGGGGTCACCACAGAGTGTGGTCCATATTTTTGATGTGGCATAGTTTTTACACCAGATGTCCTTCCTAACTACAATGCACTGATTTATGAATGCTAGTGGCTAGGAACCTCTAAGACAATTCAGTGTCTCAAATTAACCTGGCTGCATGTTTTTGATTGTGGGATTAAACTGGAGCACCCACACAGGCCCATAGCCAAGGGGAGGACACAGAAAGGACCTGGACCACACCACCAAATATCAAACCCAGAACTGACAACTTAGCCACCATCTCACAATGTTTTCCTGAGCAGCGTTCATACAAGTAAACCCAAGTAAAAAACATAAAATAAAAACGGTACTTCTGCCCCACCTGGTGGTAAAATACTCCACGCCACTAAAACCATTAAATCTGTCAAATTTAATTCAAAGCAAATTTTCTGCAATGTATTAGGTAGATGTAGCTCATTCATCTAATAAACTCATTATAAAGTCCGTCTGTGGGATTAATGTTGTAAATTAACGACGGCGTATTGTGGCCACTGAAAAGATAATTTTAAAGATTTTACTTCGAGATTAAAGTCGAATTCATGTTTTTTGTAAGTAAATCATTAAAATCATCTTATTAATAATAGTAAGTCTTGCTGGGTAACCAAATCACCTTACAGCAAGAAAGTCCTGTTTTTATTCTCGACCGGATCATTTCTGTATGTAGTTTAGATCATTATTTGGAGAACTTTACTTTAATATCGAAGTAAAAGCGAAAAAATAAACACCGTCGTAGTCCCAGGTCTTCTGTTAATATAAAATAGCAAACTGCTATTCTCCGCTTCTCCGTTGGTGGCGCTAAAGCCCATGTACCTTTGAATGCCGCGTGTTTAATCGTACACAAGGAAAACAAACCACGTGTTTCCGACCAAAACTTGGGCAACATGGCTAATCCGAATCCTGCGGATAAAGCACTTAAACTCGGCGTGAACAGTCCGGCAACATCGAATGTGATTGATGGCGAGGTTTTGCCCGCTGTTTGTTTAATCCCGTGTTTTGCAGAAGCGTGTAAGATGTTATCAGCTCAGTACTCGTGTTTGGTGCTGCACACTAACCGCAGACATGTGGCACTGCCGCCCATGTTTCTTAACAAGAAGAGAACTGGAATTCAACAACAACTCGATGCTGAACTCTTAAAATACTCCAGCAGGTATGTAGCCCTTACCTGAACAACACTCTACAGATCAGATCATCACAACTGAGCTGAACTGTACCTCACTGTACCTAAGTGTACCTCAGTGTACCTCAGTGTACCTTATTATATTCACTGACGCCTTCAGCAAACAAACGACGTATGAAGCAACTTATAGTTGTCTGTTGTTACTTGCTTGGTAGTCCAGTAAAGGTTTGTGACCTGTTGCTTTTTCTTTCAGTTTGATGGGAGTGCCTTTGGCCTACGATGACATAAAGATTATGGGAGAACGAGGGGACATTTTAGACGACCAAGGCTACATTCATCTTAGCATTGAAGCATCTTTTGTGATATTCAAACCAAAGAAAGGAGAAAAACTATTGGTATGTATGTGTGCTAACTCGCTTACTAATTTCCTTTTGACCTGTTTGAGTCTTAAAACTTAGCTGAAGGGAGATTATAGTTAAATTATTTACTTGATAAATTTTAATAGTTGCTTATGCCAGGCAACATTTAACATGTTAAAGTGGAAGTTGTGATTGTCTTTAACAATTGTCAGATTAGGTTACATATGTATTTTCCACATAGAGTAGTCTAATTAAAAACATGCTGCATGGACTATAAACAAGGTCTTGTTAAGTACTGACTGCATTGTATCTTTTAATGTCTCTCATACAGGGTGTGATAAATAAAATAGGAATGGGTCATGTAGGTTGCTTGGTGCATGGCTGCTTTAATGCCAGCGTGGTAAAGCCAGCTAAGTTAACGGTCGAGCAGTGGAGAGACTCTGGCCTGAAGATGGGGGAAAGTTTGGAGTTTGAGGTGTATCAGTTGGATGCTGATGTTGCTGGAGTTCTCTTGATCAGGGGAAGACTGGAAAAATCCAGGTATGATTTACAATTGAGAATTTTTCTGTTGTTGACCTATGTTGATCTATAAAAATTAAATCAAGGTTTTTCACATACATAGTCACACATGGTACAACCATTAGTGAAATGCTTTTATGACTGGTGTTGGCTTTTTCTGCTGGTCAGCAGTTAATTAGTAGAAAATATATGTGCGTTCATGTTTTGATTTAGATTTCATTTGTTTTATAAATTAATTTTATCCTTCAGCTTATAAATACGAAGTGTTTTCTTTTGGTGTACAACACAAAAGGGGACAAGTTGAATTAGGGGGCAGATTAGTACTTGGAAGCCTTGGTCGGGCTCCTCCTACCAGTCAGATATTTCCAGCCATGTTACATTCATGACATACCTGACAGTGTATTTAAGAACAAAACAGAAAGACCTTATTCTTTAGGACCACAAATGTCTCTTGGCTCTGTGTTGTACAGTTTGTTCGGTGAAAAGTATTTTCATAATTTCAGTCTGAAAGTGAACCAACCCATTCAGGAATGTTTACTGAAAATAAAATTAGCTTTCTGTTATTTGATATTTCATTTATTTTGAAGAATTAATTAATTTCATAATTATACTATTTCTATAAATTAAGAAATGAATCTATTAAATACAGTAAAGTATTAAAGTATAGTATGAAACTGTCTTTATTATATGGATTCTTGTATGGACGTGTCACTTGAAATTCCTTTGTATATGCAAGCCGTCTTTAAGTTCTTTTATGTGTTTTTGCAGGATGCATGAACTTGTTGATTCCTTTAGCAGTACAGCAACAGTGGAACAGGGTGAAAATGGGGAACCCGAACCGGACTTGAACACAGTTGAAGAAACTGTGGACACCAGCAAAATTTCGAAGAAGAAGAAGAAAAAAAATAAAAAGGACAGAAATATAGCTGAGGACATCAACAATAACCAGACAGACAATGTGTTTACCGACAATGGTAAGGAGGTGGAGATGGACACCAATTCCACCACCCTTTTGAAGGAGAAAAAGAAGAAGAAGAAAAGGGATAAGACACAGAAAAGTGATGGTGAGCTGCTGTCCCCCACCACAGATTTTCCAAACAGTGACTCTAGTGGCTACATCAGTGAGGGGAGCAAAAAGAGACGGCCCCAAGATGTTGAGGGTCTCCAAGATGACATCCCTGTTGCTAAAAAAAAGAAAAAGATGAAGTGATTTTCATAATTTCAGTCGATTCATGACTACATTTTCAAGTGCACCTGATTCTGTACCAGTGAAAACACTGTGTGGACATTGGCTTCATCCCCTATAAACAGCTTTGGGAAGTAACCAGAACATCAGACACACAGTCTTGTGAGAAGCCTTCTCAGATCACTGGATGATGTATCCATATATAAAGATCTCACTATTTTAATGCTATTTAAATTGGATGTCCAATAAGCTCCATTCAGGTGTCCAAATACACACAGTGTATATGATAATAAAACAAATAAATTAACGTATTTGTTATGTGGATGATATTTTATAGGTTTAATGCCATGTTGAGAAAACACAGCAGACTAAAATGTTAAATAATGGGGTTTAGAATTTATTGTTTAATTTCCTCCCTCAGGCATCCTTTCACACTTGTCTCTTTAGTGGAAGAGAGAAGAGTCTTGATTGGATCTTTGTTGAATATGCTCAACAAAACCATAATTAACTTCTCATATAAGGTTGAGGTATTTGAGAATTCAAGATCATTCTTCTTTGAATCTCTTCACAGGTTCTCACCATCTTATTTATTATGAAAAGTAGGTGGAGAAATTATTAGCCTTGTGAAATTTTGAGTGGCATATCATTGCTTCTGAAACCTGATCATTTGTGATTCCATCACCGATTACCAATTCAATTGCTTATTGTGGCATGAAAAAAAAAACAGGAAATAAATTTTTGTTTTGTTTTAAAATAATTGAATGATAAGTAAATTACAGTTGTAGACATCCACTACATGTTGGATGAATACAAAACCAGTGAAGTGAATGTCCACTGTAAAGCAACATTTCCCTTGATCATAGTAAAGTAGGGGACTTTTTGTAAATATATAAATGGAAGCCTTGACACTTCGATTGTGGCCTAATGGGTAGAGTTAAAAGCTGTGCTGTTGAACCCTTGAGCAAGATCTTTCTGCTAAGGGAGCCGTATAATGACGAAGGCACTCTTATTTTATTCATTTCATGATGTACTTGGATGTCACTTTCACCAGTAGAGGGCAGTGTCGGGTTTTCTGAGTGGTAATTCCAAGTACAAAAAACTGCTTCGTGGACTTTGCTGCATTAAATTATACAGAAGTTTAATGTTTCTGTGTAAAATCGTCAAAAGATGAAATGCATTTTTCATTACAATGTACAGCGTAACTATTAAAAAATAGAGATAGATGTCTTGGTTTATTGCTACTGGCATGCAAAATGTAATGCTTGATTTAGAAACACATGACATTCTCACAACAAGACTTGAGTGTGTGTTGGTAGCAAATTAGGAAATCTTTAATCAATCAGATGCCATTCCCTGCATTGTAGTGGATTTTTAACAGGTCGATAATTACATAATTTTACTGTCTATTTTAGATATAGATTCAACAAGTCCTCATTCGACTAGTCCATATATTTATCAGCCTATTTTAAACCCACTACTATGCCTAAGATAAGGAAATTGATTTGACACAATCTATCACTTGATGGGTCAATTTTAATGTTGGCGATCCCCATGCTTGAGACAGTGTGATAAATATCTTCAATGTGAATGTGAGTGGGATTTCCCCTGTCCAG
Source organism: Microcambeva bendego (assembly GCA_034509265.1). NCBI lineage: Eukaryota > Metazoa > Chordata > Actinopteri > Siluriformes > Trichomycteridae > Microcambeva > Microcambeva bendego. The sequence continues at coordinate 22,618,193 of JAYDZG010000015.1, read as the reverse complement.
ACTTTGCCAAACTAACATACATGCTTTCACTGCTGTGCCAGAACTTCATGTAGAAGGTATAAACTTTCCCAATTTATATGCACAGGAAACATAAAATGGCTTTTCCAAACCTCAGGAACATTCATGAAAACATAAAAAAACAGGTTATTGGCAGGTGTTGCTCTTTGCTGCTCCCAGTGTGGAAATATTCCAACCTCGGTACAGCGACTTCTGTCAGGCTTGAGGACATGTGGACAAATTGGTATAAAACTTTTTTCAGGAAAAAACATATAGGCACACTATAAGCTGGTAGCATGGTGGCTAAGTGGCTAGCACACGTTGCCTCACAGCATGAGGTTCCTGGGTTTGATCTCCAGATGGGGCGGTCCGGGTTTATTCTGTGTGGAGTTTGCATGGTATTCCTGAGTGTTCTGGGGTGTTCCGGTTTCCTCCCACAGTCCAAAAACATGCAAGTTAAATTGGGAATACACAATTGGCCATGACTATTCAATATACCTTGTGAACAGATTAAAGGTCTGCAATAAATATCTATGTTAAACAAAGTATAAAACACGATATTAAAACCCTAATAACCAAACTAACCGGTATAAGCACATGCCTCCTAAACATTGTGCTTTAGCCACACTCATTCTATATTCTTTATATTTCTGCAGCATAGAAACACGAGGCTGTCTCCATTACTTTTTACCATATGTTTGGTAGTAGTTCTCCTGTTGAACCCAGAAAATATGTATGCCTCCATTTTCAGACTTCTCTGCTCAGAATATTTGTCTGCACAGTTTACCAGTTTTACAGAATGACATTCTTCTGGGTAGGCATTTAAAGTGTGATTAGACAACAGCAACTGTTTTTTCCCCATTCGAAGTCACCAGGGATTACATGCAGACTGATACATTGTGTTTTTCTTTTGCACCTTTGGTTTAAATATATAGACTGAGATGTTTTCACAAGTCACACCAGTCTGACCTCCTTACCAGACAAGACTTAAAGTGCTCATCGAGTGGAGTGTTTTATCCCCTGTGTTTTATAGAACAGTGTCTATTTAAAATTGCTCTTGGCTTTGTTTTGTCACTATCTCAAAGCTGGACGAGGCTTAACAGGTTTATTGGGCGCTTAGCTCTGATGAGTGTTCCCTACACTGATGTGATTTATGAAGATTTCTGGGCTGATTTTGGAGGAAAGGGTGGACTGGACTAGAGCTAAATTATGTGCTTTGTATTTTAGAAGCATAAGTGTAATCATAGCCTACCTCCTGTGACTCCCATTTGGCAACATGGCTGTGACTTTCTCTAGGTTGTGTTGACCTTGAGCAAGTCAAATGAGCATCAAATTCAAGAGTATCATATAAATATCATTTTCACCTCAAGTTTTTTTAAATGGCCTTTTAGGTCACTTTTAAAAGATCTTGGTCTAATGTATAAATAAATGTATCAATAAAGTTATTTGATTTACATATAATAAATGATGTTATATAAAATGATATGATTGTTCAGTTCAGTTCATTTTATTTAACCCCTTATCCCAATTAGTGCTACCCACTAAGCCACAGCCTGATATTATTATTATTATTATTATTATATATCCAAGTGTTTTAAATGCTAGATATATTGCCATATATTTCTGTATATATTGTAATTACTGTGTATGAATAATTCTATATAAAATATATATTTATAATGTCATGTAAAACCAGAATGTATTGGAAATACATAGTTTATACATAGTTAAATTCATCCTTGGAATTAAACAAGCAAGCATTAGATATAGTGCCAATTAGTTCAAATTAGCTTTGGTCTTTGATGCCAATTTACCTATTTATTCTCACAATTTCCACTAGTGAGTGTGGTGGTGCACACACAAGTTGATAAATAGTAGTTGATAAATGTTTATTTTTGAACTTTTATTATTATTCTGTATACATTTGTGACACGGACAGTTGTAGCCCAGTAGGTAAACCTTTGGTCTATCAATTGGTTCAAAGATTATTGGTTCAAATCGGCTATTCAGCTCATACTTTGCACTACCCAGGAGCACCATACAATGGAAGACTAAACTGAGATATGCATTTAATTGTGCTGTACATGTGTATTTACTCTATGATAAATAAAGGCACCTATACTCAGTCCTTTGTATAGAAATGGTAATAACAATGTTCAGTGACAATTTATAGTTTGTAATTAAGCTATTTATTATTTTAAGTTTATATTAAGTCATATAGATAGATTTACATTTAGAAATAGAGGTAAGGCCTTTCCTTCCCCACAGTCAACGGAGCAGTTTTGCTCTCACACACTTTGCTTCTTCACCTGGTGTGAACCACTGAGTCAGAGTGCTTGGGCCAGCATCCAGCAAAACCCACAGCTCTTTCTCTGAGGCCTAGATTCCTCATCTAAACACATTATAGTTTATAATCCCAGCCAGAGCACGCATCTCTCCATGGAGATGGCACTGTTTTGAATACAGTCTCTATTTTATTCCTTCAGGGAGACTTTTTATTTGGTAATGCACTAACAAAAACAAGCAATTAATGAATACTGAGTGCCAAGTGCCTGTAAAAATTTCGTTTGCTCTTTGATGTTGGTTTACATTAAGATTATATGATGGAGATAGAAGGAAATGATGTCATGCCTTCTTGGTTCACTTGTTTGTTTATTTTGAATGAATTTGATCATGGATCTTTCTAGAATGATGAAGTGAGCATAAATCTGTGTGTTGTTTGGTAAGAGATTGTCAGTATTGTGTCCCCATGTGAAGTGTAATGGAGAAAAGATAAGTACTCACAGTACAGAACTTTTCTGTTGTCCAAAGCTCAACCCACTAGACTACCATTGAGAGAATAGAATGCCTTTATTTGTCGTTACACATATACAGATGTACAGTACAACACATTATTTTCTTCGCATATCCCGGCTTGTTTTGGAAGCAGGGGTCAGAGTGCAGGGTCAGACATTATTATTATGTATGCAGTTAAAACTTCTCTGTATGGTAAAAAAAAAATCTTTCTAGATGTTGCTCCAACCTGAAAGTATTATGTATGCAGTTAAAACTTCTCTTTACTGAATACATAAATCCAGCTCAAACCATCAAACAAACCCCAGGTGAAATAAGCTCTATGCATTAAGACAATTAGTACTTATTTGTCATTCCCCCAAACCAGATTATTCCATTTGACTGATGGATCCTAAAGCATCACTCCAGGGAACATTACCACTGCTTCATGCTCCTGTGGTGAGCTTTATACTATAATCAAAGCTTAGCATTGCACATGGTAATCAAAACATTGTATGGCTGCTTGGCCAGGGAATCCTATAGCTCTCTGTAAGTAGTTTTGAGTGTATTCTATTGCCAGTTTTTGTCTATGGAGTCTGTCTGGATGTACGATGGTTTTATTAACCTAATTAATTGATAACTGGCTAAAAGTGACAAGTAGATTAAATTGAATGGATAAAACATAATCTGTATTTTATCCTTAAATATGTTAGGAAATGTGTTAAATATTGTGACATTTATTAATAAACGTAGACCTTGGAGAACCGTGCTCATCCAGTCAGATACAGCAAAGTGTATCCTTAATAAAAAAATAAAATAGGAAAAAATAGATTATCATACTTAAAAATGGCACAAATAAGAGAAATAAAAATCTAGAAATAGTTCTTAAATGAAAGCAAAAGATCACAATATTTGGCTTTCATTTTACTGAAGTGTTCTTAAGTGCTCTTGATAATATAACTATGGAGATTAACTTGTTAATTGGTGCTGGCTCTTCTACATATCCTGTGTCAAACTTTCCAGGCCGGACAGCCTTTGAACCATACACATAAAAGAAACAAGAATTTATAGGAAACGGCCGACGGCTCTGACGCGGAGGTCCAGGCTCACTAGCACGTCCCCTCCCATCTAATAGGCCTTAAACCCCTTCATTCCTCCAGCCTTCCCCTAATTAGTGATTTGTAAGCAGTTCTGGCCAGCCTTTCCAGAGCTCCCAGCGCTGGAAAGCTATAAAAATGAGAGGGGGAGAAAACTCTTAAGTGTTCTAACAGCCCAACCTGTATTTTTTGGCCTTCAAAGAGCGTGTCTGTATCTTGGCTAAACTGCTGAGATTGAATCATTGAATCAAAGGCTCTTTCGTGTGGCTATTGACGTTTATGAAATATTTTTATGGTGTTTTCAAAGGGAAGCTTTATTACACTTTTGGCACCTTTGTTTTAGACTGAGTTTTTATTACAAATCAGGGCATAGCAAGTGGTTTGCCATATTCTTTGTGCTAAATTCTCTAAAATTATGTATCCAATATCAGATTTTTCTCTAGCTTTTAAAATTTTTAAATAGAGATATGCAAAATGTTGGTGCAACTTACTCCTAAAAATGTTACTCACATTACCTTCTCAGACTCATTCGCTTCATTAAGCTGCCTTCCGCACTCTATGGTGCCCATTCACAAGAGGGCGTTAATAGACTGTGAGTAAGCGTGTCTGTCCACTGTGTCTAAAAATGTCTGGACACAGTCACTACAATTTATGGTCCACACTTTGAGGTATGGCCCAAAAAAACATTACTTCCATGTTGGATATCCCATTCAATCACAACAAACCTAAAATTCAGAGGAGAATGTCAGTATAAATTACCAGAACCTGTGCTCATTTCATTAGCTTACAATATGACATGGTGTCTAAAAATGAAGGAAATGTTGAGGTGTTCTGTTATAAGTGTTACGTGTCCAGCAAAAATCACACAGAGGACACAATGAGCGGAACACTAGGAGGAAAAAAGCCAAGCTTTACAGTAAAACACCCACAAACATCTTTAGAATTTGCTAATGATTCTGAGTAGCATCCACTGTTGGGACCTCAAAGAAAACCACCACTCTCAAAATACCATTGCTGCACATCTCAGGTTTACATTGATGGAATACAGTCGACTCTTTTATCTTATAATTGTGACTAAATGGCATTCTCAGGGACCCAACATTGGCCAGCCCTAGTCCAATACCATAGACATTTATCTTCTGCTTTCCTAGCTTTGTAAAAGATTACTTGGATATTCCAGTTTTTTGAACAATGCTCAGTAAAACATTAAATATATCTGAACATGGTTCCTCATCATAAGATTTAAAAACTATGGACAAGAATAACAGGGTAGTGGCAAATTACTTCAAATACAATGAAAACTGGGTGATGTAGTAGGTTACTGAACCAAAAAACATGGATACTGGGCTGTTCATGCAAAAAAATCTTATGTTGTTTCTAAAGTTCTTGCTATTGGAGTGGTATTCCTTCCAAAAAAGCTTTAACAAGCTAAACTGTGAATTTTAATAAAGCCAGTAAACACATTATTGTATGTGTTGGTACTTTAGACAAAATTACTCTGGAAATTCTAAATAATATGGATCTGTGTTACTTTCAGTTAACACTAATAATAAAATGCTAATAAAATAATGCTACAGTAATCATTATTTCCTTTGTAATAGATTGTATGTGTTGATAAGTAGAAAATATTACTCTTAGCAATAATGATGTGCTTTTCTTTCAGCACATCTTTGTTTGGCCTCTATGACCCACCCAGCTTTTCTCCAGGGGTTCTGCACTGTTGACAGAGGGGCATTACCTGGATCTGCCCTTTTGCCATAGCCCCAGTCCAGAGCATGTCATAGGCCGTGAGACACAGTCTACTTTCACACTACAAGAGCTGATGTGAGTGCCGCTGTGTTTCAAACAATGTACATCGAACACTACAAAAACATTTTAAAGCACAGCATTTATCTATCAGTGTCTGCTGTGGGTTTCATATAAACCTGAAGAAAAGCTGCAGTTATGTAGGCAGTAGTTTGATACAAGGTCAACCTGTGTTTTATGTTGACAGCATTGACACATCTATCAAACTCTACAACTACATGCCATTAGTTATCACCAATTGTATCTGTATGAATCCCACATGTAACAGCCACATAATATAACAACATCTGTAGTTGCTAGTATTTAATTGAATGAAATGGTTCACACACTTCCATATCTATCACAGAGACACACTGGTCTGTAGTTAGTCTATTATGCCTGTCAGTCAAATGGCTCCTTTTTACTAAAGTTGGCAGTTTGACCACATTGAGAAATTAATAGTGGGCGCATAATCTGACTGACATCCCATACAATTTGAAAGCTTGAAGACAAAAATGAACAAAACTTTCTATAAGACAACTTATGAAAACACTGATTCTTTTCCATGTATAATTTGGGCTACAATCTCATTTAATCCACCTATTAG
>JAYDZG010000015.1:22590541-22604171 GCA_034509265.1 Microcambeva bendego | reverse complement strand
GGATACTACACTAATTAAAAGCTAATCTGAACTGGCGGGTCTTAACCCTCCTTTTAAATATACAGAGGTCATCCAGAGCTCTTAGGTCATCAAGAGAGGAGTTCCATAAATTAGGGCATTAACAAAAAATGAACACTTTTCTACTGCTACTGATAACATTTAGGTTGCTGGTATCAAAATATTTTGTAATTAAATATTTCATTATTTATTTTAATTAGACTTCAGTTTGCTATTTAAACTCTGCTCTGAGGGTCATTCTTGCAAACACATGCTGTACTTAAGGTCCACTGTTCGTCCGCTTGTTTAATTTACGAAGGTAAATCTTTCTTTTCTTATTCTTTTTAAGTTACAATGAATTGTGTTTTTTTTCTTGATGACAATGCATATTGAGTATTTTGGTAACTGGTAATAATATAAATATTACATGACCCACTGGACTTTATTAGACTGTTTGTATTGTTGTAAGTAGCATGTGTGTATATTGAAAGATTTTCTTTGTAGTGTTAAATGGATTTTTACACTAAATCTTTGGCAGAGCTGCGGAATGTGACCGATGCTAATTATGTGGCCTATAGAGACACCCGCTGACCTAAAAGCAGCATAAATGACTAGAGCAGACGCTCACTGAGAGGCCAATCCTGCAGGTGCAGACTTTTGATGTTTCTGTGAGAGAATCTATACATGAGTAATGGCCCCAACAGACTTTGGTAAAGTGAGTAAATCCGCCCAATGTCCTAGTCTCTCTCTCTCTCTAACCTTCACCCTCACCCCATCCATCTAAAGTATTATCCCCTTACACACTGTCAATCTCCTCATACTGTTGTGTGTGTATGCGTAATGAGTTCCTTTCACATTTAAACCAATCAAATAAGAAACTGAATTTAAATCAATTCATCTTAGACACAAATGTTATCCCAGTGAATGCAAATGTGTTAACTAAGCCATTAAGTTTAAGTTTATCAAGGAACATAATGCCAAATTTTAATTTGATGAATTCCTTTCTTAGTCAGAAAGTTCTTGATAAGAGTGTAAAGTTATCTGTGAACTGAAGCTAAGTAATTGAGCTATGGAACCAGATAATAAGCCAAAACCTTATGGATACTATACATTTGGAGTGGTCTACTGAAGGTCAGTGCAATTAATACAACTGTTAACTTTTTTTTCCTGATGTTACAGGAGTGATTCATGATGTTTTGGGGTTTGGGGTTGTCAAATGAAATTTAAAAACACAAAAATGTGCAGATATCACTCTTCACAGCCAAGCAAAGTGTGATGCTGATTGCATGTTGACTGTGCACAGATTGGTGTTGATAAAAATGGAAATGGTTAGCAATCATTTGCATATTATGTTATCTGTATGTTCTTAGAATGGCAAAATATATGTTTTAAATAATTTGTATTTATATGCCTATTAGACGGTGCTTGGCTGGCACAACAATCTATTATACAAGCGAGATCAGGGTTTTGAATATCAGTAATGCTATCAGCCACTCAGATTTCTACAAAGACACGACTGGCTACGACTATGTGGTAGCTTAGGCTCTGCAATAAATTGCTGGTCTGTCTAGGGTATTCCTGTCTGCACCCAGTGTCTGCCGTGGACTGTAACCCAGTGCCACCCATTCCAGTTTAAACCAGTTAAAAGGCAATGAAAAAATACATATACTAAAGAATGTATATGTATATAGAATTGTTTTGTTTTGGGTACATTTAATACAATAAAAGACCAATTTCTATTTTGTATTTTTCTTTAAAAATAATATCTATTACATGGTAAGTGTTCTGTCCATGTCGTCTAAGGTTCTGTTTTCTTTTTCTCTCACTTCCCTCTCTCACTTCCCTTTTTTCTCACTTTGCTGCTCTACTCTCATAAACCCTGCCTCAGTCTCTGAAATTTATAGTGGAAAAACTATTTTGATACCTTTTCTTGGACCTGCTCTTAAATACTACATCTCATGGTGCAATGGATTTCAAGTGCTTTTACAAGGCCACAGGTCAGTGGTAGGTCCTACACCTGCACAGGAAGTATCAAGCACTGCAGTGAAAACACCATTTTTTCTGAACTAACCTCTCATCACTACACTTTCCCTGCAACACCTCTACAGACACTCAAGTAGCTAAAAGAAATCCAGACCACCTAAACGTGTCAGACGCTGTACTTCATAAGAGCCTAGTAAACAAATGATCACCACAAAAACAAAACACAGTCACCAGACAGAGAGGCGGCATCATATCCTGCCGGTCTTATGCTGCAAATAAGTGCCAATGAAAAAGTTTATAGCAACAGTTGCCTGCATCCTATAAAAAAGCCAGAATGCCAGGCAATAAAGATTTTACGGAAGTGACACCCATTTACCTGCGGTGCCAAAAGGTAAACACCTCTGCAGAACCCTCATACCTCTTCCATTATTTACTAAAATTTGCTGTGGTAAAATTGCCTTAAATGTTGACTTAATACCAGTGGTAAGTGACACAGCAGAAGCTCACAAACTTGTGGTAAACCACTATTTAAAGCAGTCATTTCATGCTCTAAATATAACAGCTTTGTGGCTCTGTTGTTTTATTCCAAGGCACCACTGCCCAATAAAAATGATTGATTGTGTCCATTATTAGGAGTTCTGTATGAACACAAGAGAAAACCTGGCCCAGCTCAGTTGCAGCTTAAGCCCATGTTTAACATTTATGGCATTTAGCAGATGCTCTTTATTCACAGCAGCTTTCAGTTATGACTGGATGCAACTGAAGTGGGGAATAACGGCCTTGCTCAGTGGCAACAATACTTGGTGTACACAAAAACCAGTGAACCCACTACACTAGCCCAGTCAAACTGCAGGAGTCGAGAGTAGACCAATTAAAACAATGCTTGATTATTGTCTAGCATAGAAAATCATTTTACTTGTACAATAATAGTCTTGTATAATATGCACATCCCTAAACAGACCTTGACAACATTCAGTATTTTAGGGTAGACATCCATATGCATGGCAATGTTTGCTCACTCTTCCCTGTAAAAGCACTCAGAATCTGTCAGATTCCAAGGGGATCCATCTTTTACATGTAATCCTTGAGCCTTGCAGCGAAGTGACAGTGCTACAAACAAAGCCAACCCTGTGATGTTTATGTAAAGCTTTTACTAATTATATACAGTTGCAACTGGAAATGTTTGTTTGAAGTTATTACATTTAATGTGTATTAAATTTAAAGCAAATGTCCCAGTAAACACCAAACAAATATTTCCTGAGGCATACAAGCCATTTTATAAGTTAAGTTGATGAGTTAAACTGTGTTCATTTTGCATTTAAATGAATTATCTCATGCTTGGTTTTAAAATTTAATTCTCAACCTTGCCTCTAGGATTTTATAAACAAAATATGAATTAAAGTAACAGTTTTAGTATTTTGTAAAACATTGGATTAAATAAAGTTTTCTAAATCGTTTGCAAATTAGACAATACAATTAAGAAAGAAAAGGCCTTCTGGAGGAGAAACCTGAAGACAATTGTTTATGGCGTCACATCACTGTCAAAACTAGGGTGGGCAAAGACACAGGGTGAAGATAATAAACCAGCAATGTTTAACATTTCGTGAGCGCAAATGTGAAACCTGCAAGTACAGAAAGAAGATTTGATGATTAAAGTTAATTTTAAGTTAGTTGTCCTCGCGCGCAAAGTGCTTAACCTTCGACTGCTCTCCTCACTCGACAGTTGAAGACATGGGGGTGGTTTTGACAGTTTGGGGGCGGGCCCATCGGCCGCCTGGGTCAGCGAATGCTATTGGTTCATGGCACTTTCACTCCCCGGCAGAATCCTTTACATGCACCAGCATCACTTATCCATACGTTCATTCTTATGATTGCGGTGATTTCTGAGTACATATAACGCTTTATATTTCATTTTCATTACATCCCACACCACATCGGGATCTAAAGCAAAATAAAGATACTCTTATATTGATGCATATCTTTATTAAGAGAAAAGAAAGAAGATGACTGAATTCGTCATCAATAAATATAAATGTATAGTTTACATACTTTACATACAATGCAAAATCAACAAAGGTTTGGGACAGTATGTAAATTCAAATCAAAAGGAAATGTTACTTACATTGACTTTCTTTTATTGCAGACAGAATATGGCACATATATATAAAAAACAGATATTTCATATTTAATCTAATGAACTTTATTTATTTTAGTAATGAACACTCATTCCTGTATCTCAGGCATGCAACAAATGCCAATAAATTTTGGAACCATTTATTAAAGCATTTATCAGTTTGTAACAGAGACCAATCGATGCCCTTTGTAAATACTGCTTCTATACCAAATCATACAATTACAATCACTTGTTTTAGATTTTAACCATATAACTAGACCTAAAATGAAAGACGACAATTAATTAACTTTACCAGACAGAACATCAACATTTCTGATTCCGCTTTGTTGTTGCTTTCTGGTTTTGAAGATTAAAGGTGTAAAATTTGGAAAAATCCCAGCAACCACTGTCAAAAAACAGATTATGTGACCATCTAGTGTTCAAGACAACCTCTTGTTTTATCACCTGAAACACAACAAATGAAGACTGTGAAAAGGATACCTACCAGCTACTAAATACAGTAAAAGAACTAAGCTGCCACATTTAAAAATGTAATATAGCCTCAGAAACAAAATAAATCAATAATTACAAGAATATGAAAGAATGAAAATGTAAAACAATTACAAAAAATGTCTATAACAAACAGCTACTACCATTTCACATGTCACATGTGCACAAGTCACATGTGCCCCACAATCCATTGGTTTCACAGTTAAAAGCTGTTTTTTAGAATAACAGTGTAATACTATCTTAGAGACTTAGAGAGTTGTTCATTTTTTACAGTGTACATTGCAGTCCAGATCCTTTGTTAATGTTAAAAAACTAGGTATTCTAATACTTGAATGTAAAGATTCAGTATACAGAAATCAGGCATGTTTAACCCAGCATTACTAATGATTGAAGTCTACAGAAGCAAAGAACATTGAAGTCTGGATCCAGGCTGCGGTCAGGCTCCCATTCTCACAAGCAGCACACAAAACCCACATCATTCTTCTTAAAGATTTCAGTATGCGGCCTGGGCCAGGTGGGTGGCAGGCCATCTATTTCTGTTTCTAGTATTCAGACACCCTGTACATTACTGAAAGTCTAGATATGTTCAGCATGTATCTGTTATGTGAGTTCTGCTAGCACTTTTTTGAACGAATTTAGGGGCCTGAATTAGTATTGATTTATCAGCATGAGAGAGAGGGTTGAGGAGGAAGGGAAGTTTTCTCTTTCCAAATTTTTCATTGTCAGGCTTAAGCAGAGACAGCAATAGGTCCCCTTAGAGGAGGGTAAAGTTCACTGTGATAGGACAGAGCATAAAACTAAGCCTGCTCAGAAGTGTACTCGTATAAGCAGTTGAAACATAAAAGTGATGTGTTACTGTACTCGTGCTTCCTGAGACATACATAGTTCATGTGAAATGCCTTTGTTTTATTTTTGTGCTCTGTTTACATTACTACACTGCCAAACTCAATGTCTTCTGGAGTCGCAGTGTTGCAGAGCACTTAAATTTTACCGTATTTGACTAGAGTGTTCCTGTTCCAGGTCTCAGGGAAAAGCTTTTAATGTTTCTAAGACTTCACTATTGTTTACCACTGGAGGGTCTGTAGCAACTGATTTTACTGGGAAGGTGCCCACAGTCTCTTCCAGAGGTGGGGAAAGTAGCCAAAAGCCAGGGAACATTGTGTTACTTAAAAAAAAACTCTGGAGAATGAGTGACAGGGATCTAACAAAAATAATAATCTCCCTAAGAAAAAAAAACACTGTTAGTAGGATGTCTAATTTGCTTATACCAGACCTATACAATAAAAATAACACTTTAATGTATTGTCGGGATTTCTAACTTTTATTATTATATAGCACTGGTGGAACACTTCTGTGTTCATTACTCTGTTGGGCCAAATTACATCAAACATGAGAAAGCTGTCATAATTTTCATTTCAGAATATAACTGATAATAGCTTTTTTTAAACATGATGCCTACTAACACCCAATGTCAACATCTGTGCAATACCACAGAAATGATCTATGATGAAATACTTTTCTGTGTTTAAAGCTAACTATAGCAACAACACAGATCTGTTTGACGAACACCAGCTCTGAAAACAAAGTCCTGAAGAATTTCCAACTACTCTCAAAATTAACTTTAAAATAAAAGTATTATATGTTACTGCAATAATTTCATATAACAGCTGGACAACATTCATTGGTGGATAGTAAAATGGTTGAAGTTATGTACATAACTATCAAAATCAGATTGGAAATGATTTTGTAGCTAAATGGTATTTTTTATCACATAATACAAAAGGTGACCTTACATACCTTGAATTTAATTTAATAGAAGACATCAAATTCTCTAATTGTAAGATAGGCAATATGACGATTTAAAAAACTGTGCCAATAAAATACATTTCAATTCTCTCAATATTTTTTTTTGGGAGTGATGTCTGGGCTCAGAGTAGGACACACCTAATACCTTTACACCAAAAAAGTATTTCATAAAATTGATGTCATGGTTTGATCCCTGGGTGGGGCGATCTAGGTCATTTCTGTGCTGAGTTTGCATGTTCTTCCCGTGTCAGTGTGGGTTTCCTCCAGGTACTCCGGTTTCCACCCACAGTCCAAGGATGTGCCACCAGGTTTCCTAGATACACTGAATTGTCCTGTAGGTACCTGTGATGGACTGGCGCCCCTTCCAGTGAGTTACCGTTAGCCTTGTGCCAGTTGAAGAGCTGGCATAGGCTTCAGCCCCTCTACACGACCCTAATTAGGATAAGGTGTTAAAGAAAATGAACTGAACTGAATATCAGAAGTGGATGTGGCTTCAAAGAACCAAAACCAATTATGGGGTTAGTAGAAAGTAGAAAAAGTAAATGTAACAGAGAAACATAACATAACAGGTCTCAGATGAGGAATCACATCCTGTGGTTAAGCTTCTACAGATCAGTTGGAGATGATGCAGAACTTTTCCTGCCATCTGTGGGGCTAATTTTCCAGTTCTTCATGACGTCTATAGTCCGATCTCGCATGGCTCTCATGGAGGCTTGTTAAAGCATTCTAAAAGTAGTTAGGCCACACATTATTATTTTCAGTTTTTAAATGGTTGAATCATGAGCCACTTCTTGCTCAATAACAGGTTTGTACCTGGCAGATGTGAATGTTTAATCTAGCCATGTTCTCTCTAGATTCTTGTTTCCTCTGATTTTACCCTGGGCAGGGTTTCTGTCTCACCGCAGACTGTGCACTAGAGTGGCCGTTGATAAATCATTCCATGTAAGGCCTTCACGATTAATTTCTGCCCGTCAGCAGTGAAGCGGTCGTGGCTTCAGGGGTTTGTGTTGGCAGACTGGGGAAAAGAAAGTTAGTGAGTGAGAGAAGTACAAGGAAGAGAGAGGGATGGGGGGAGCCCTTTTGATGGTTCAGAGGCTGGTATGGCATTCCAAGAACAACATTTTCCTTCGGTGGGGTAAGGCCATCGTTGCCTAACAGCCTGGCATTAATCTGGCCTGCATGGAGCCAGATGTGAGGTTCCACAGCTGCAGAGGAGAAAAGAAATATAATTTGGCTGTCTCTCCCAGCTCCTTGCAAAATATTGCTCCCTTGGTTCTCTCACTCAGCGCATGCTCTTTTGACTCACCCATTTTCCCCCAAATATGCTTTTGTAAATCCAAGACCCATGGCTTACTCCTGAACTGGACCAGCCTCAGTCAGCACTATCAGGCATGACCTGCCATTCTCTAAACAAAGCGCCTGGGTCCTCAGAGAAAAGACTAAGAGTCTTGCTGGAGATTGATGCTAAATTTGTGCAGTCTGTACCTACCAAGCGAATATCAAGGGAGAAATTATAAAAACTCTGTGTCATGCCTGTCATTCGAAAGCCCAGTGTGCAGTGATTTAATGGCTTTACCACATAAACATAAGAAGACTGCTGGACCCCATAAGGACTGTTGATTTTATGAGCTTGATTGTGTGTAGATTTTCAAACTCAAGGTCAAACAATGAGCATATTAGAGCTGAGATTTGCAAGGATGTCTTTTTCAAGTACACAAACCTGCTGATTGCTGGGAAAGCACTTGAATTTGGCTTTCTAAACACAAATTTAATTGCTTTTTAGCATTTTTAAATGATTAAGAGATCTGAGGTGTGCGCGCTAAGTGCCTCATTTATCCTAGTCTTCAAGAGGCAATTAAACTTTTGTATTCTAAATTGAGTCTATTTTTGTTCAGCCTGTATTTAAAACTCTAACCAAGCCATGAACTATAGCTCTTAAAATGTTATTTCATCTGGTTTATTGCATTGGATGTTTTTTTGTGAATTTATACACTCTTCTTTTTCTTCTGCCATAGTTCATGTTATTAAACATACTAGGCATTTTGAATTTGGATAATGTTAAAGGCATTCTGGAATAATGGGTTTATTTATAGTTTTTAACTAGCCTTACAAACATATTTACATATGCTTTGGTTTATTATTCAGTGATGTAATACTTCCTGAACATTATCACAAGCCTGTGTTGAGTTGCTCTGCGGGCTGTACTAAAGCAAATGGCTTTAGAACTTGACAGGTAATTGGAAATGCATGTTTTATAAAAAAAAAGCCAAAATGGACATCTGTTTAGTATTTTCTCTTGGCTTTTCACTGAACAGATCCAGAAAGTAGCCCAGAAGTGCTAAGAGTTCTAACTAACTTCAGCTGGACAGCCTGCCGCCAAAGAGTCGTCCTCTGGTTTCCAAAATGTAGAATTGTAAAACAAGAAACCTAGCCACGCAAGTCAGAAGCAAGATGACCACCAAAGCAGCACGTGGTTAAATTTTTTTTAATTTATTATTTTTATTTTTTTAAAGTGCCAGTGGAGTTAATGTAATGGTGGACTGCATTCACATCTGGTAGCCAGTTGTTCCACCTGCACATTCAGGTCCATCCAGAGCCATATGGACAAAAAAGGTTGCATCACTGCAAAAAAAAAGCAATAGTTGTCAAAAAGCAATAGAACTTCTTTGGATAAGAAAATCACACAAACACAAAATATAGAGCTTTTAATTTACATTTACATTTTTGTAATAACATAAGCTACGCAAATTGACAAACCACACTGGAAGTGCTATATAATGTAAGGATTTAATTATACATGTAAGTCCAAACTCCATATTTCATACCCACAAAATAGATTCACGTTCTAGCTATAAAACATGCAACTCTTTTGATAATCATGTTTGAAGGTCAACTAAGAAATCTTATTATATAAAACAATAAAAGTGTACTGTTTGCAAGCTGTACAAAAACTCAGATGTGAATCTATAAACACCAGCATATTACAGTGTAACTTTATTACTGACTATGATGGTCTCTAAACAAGGACACCATTGCCACTGTAATTTATCGTAACCTCAAACCAGCTATTTCAATACTGACTGTGCCTTTTTACATTTGTACAAATGAAAACATAGTTATTTTGGTCCTTGTGCTTGGATTACAAATCAGCAGGAGATGGTTTTAAAGACATTGTACTTATTTTATGAGCTTTTCTCTTGCAAAAACATCATTTTGAATCCCAGAACTACACAGACAATTATAACTGTTTACCATTTACACAATAGATACCTGCAAGTGATTTTATAACAATTCACTGTCCAGAGTTACCTTCATGAAAATAGGATATCAGTAAAAATAGTCAACAATCACAACAATCATTTATTCAGGAAGATCACTGTACTAAATAATAAAATATTATTTTATTCTAATTTATAGCAGGATAGCAGAATCTCATTCACTCCCTTTTATAACCGTTTATACAATTAGGGTTGTGGTGGGGTGCTGAATCCTATAGCAGACCGAGGATCAGTCAATTGCAGGAGAGACAATACTTCAGTCTAAATTAACCTAGCCACATGTTTCTGGACTGTGGGAGAAAACCAGAGCTCCTGGAGGAAACCCATGCAGCCAAAAAAAGGACCTGGACTGCCCGCCTGGGGATTAAACCCAGGACCTCCTTGCCCATATAGTGCAATCTGTTCTTCTTAAATGGAGTAGTTTGCAGCTTAGTCGAAAATTATTTATTCTGGCGTTTTCCCAAGTTTATGTGGTTATGTTTGTTAAAGAAGCATGTTATACTGAGTTTTATTGCAGTGCTGTCTGATGGATTTTCTTTTATTATTTATTCCTTAACTGCTGGTATAAGCCCTATCTTGATCATAAACAATATAACCTTTCAGAAATTTTGCTTTTTGCATAAACCTTTGTCCTGTCCTTATTTCATAAAATATATTTAAAAAGATTAGCATAATAAAACATGTGTGTTACCTCTGTGCTCTTTTATTAAAATGCATCTAAAAGACAAATCACATATTACAAATCCATTCTGTTTGCATTTTATTCAACTGTCCCGACTTGTCAGTTAACTGCTAAATTCCAGTAACTTACATAAAAGAGAACAACATACCAAATGTTATAAAATTAATGGGACTTTGGAAAAATAATAAGAAGGTAAACATAGTCTGGTTTAATATTCATGGAAAACACAAGAAAGCTCTCTAAAAATACATCACTGCTGGAGTCATAGTGGGGTGGCTTGCTAAAGCAAACAAACTGGGGCAGAGACTGTAGTACCTTGGGGCTTTGAGTGGAGGAAACCCTCAGTGGAAGTGTTATAAGGGTAAAAGCTTACAGGGGAGTTTGGGGCTTGATATTTTTGGGGACAGAGGTAGCAGGGGGGTGTATGGGATCTCTCTTTCCATCTCTCTGCGCTGTCCACCCAGCTGTGCAAACACACACAGTAGGCTCTGGTGGGGAAGGGTGGACAATAACCCTAAGACATGCAGCGAAGCCACTGACCCAAAAATCCCCAACACTAGTCTCTCTTCCTGAGTCTTTCACTCTTTCCTAATCTCTTAGGTTCCCCTGGTCTGAAATGACATATATCTAAATTTTCTAGTCTCTAGTGAAACAGGTCACTCCATAACTGTTAGAGAAAATAGTATCTATTGCCCCTTGATCTGCTCTAGTTCTCATACTCTTTCTCCCTGATCAGTTGTAATTCTCTTTCCTTTTACTTTTTTGTCTACTCTCATACATCATTCCACTCTCAGAGGACTTCAGCAAGCCTGGAGGAGTTTCATAACCGTTCATAATGTTCAAAACGTCTCTGCTATCTTTCTCAAAGCTGTTCTTATTGGCCATAGCACATACACGATGTCTAAAACTGGGATACAATATATGGTGAAACCTTTTTTTTATTATTTCGTTTCAGCAACCTACAAAATTACATAAAATTTTGTAAAATGAAATATAAACTAGCATTTATTATTTAAAAAAATATGTATACACAAATAAAGGTTAAGCAGAAGGGGGAGGCAAAATAAACAACGTTAAAAGAGTTAAAAGAATTACAATCAGGTTACAGTATTTTGTAAAATTCCATGGTAAGCTGATGACCTGGTAACATGAAGGTATTGTGATTGGGTTAAAGGAGAATGCCCAAAGGCTCAGTCTTAATAAACAAAGATGAGTCATGGCTCACCACTTTGTGCCAATGAGAGAAGTCAGTCAAAAAGAACAATTCTCAGCATCATCTAGGTCTTCCAGCATCTACCAAAAATAATACAGTGGAAAAAAGTAATCCTTAGAATTCTCAGTTCATAAATGGCAAGGCCAAAGACCTGAAATGGAAAGCGAAACATAGAGAAAGTAATGCATCGATTTTATACAGAAATATATGTGTTCTCTGGTCCCAAGCTCATCTTAAATAAACCAAAACACAAAAAAATAATGTCAGGTGAATTCACATTTCTGCTTATGTTTGAAACTGAATGGTGCATCATGAAAAATCAAGTGACCATAGGACAGAAATTCCAAAACCCCAACAAAAAGTGTCCTCAATTTGCAGTCAATAATCAGGACACTATTGTGAAACATAAATATATCTGTGTCTCATTGTTTTATGTGAGCATTACAGGCTACACAGGCTACACCTATATATATTTATATTTATATTTATATATATATATATATATTTATTTATTTCAAGTCTTACATTTTCATTTACATTCTTCTACTGACCCAACCTGCATATGAACATTTAAAGAATGTGATCTAAGAACATTTTTTAAAACACTGCATAGTATAGGATATAGTAAAATTCCAGACAGGATCAAATTTTTGGACTAGTTTATTTTGCTAAGGCAAATAAAATGTTACAGACGATGACTCATTCCTATGTTAGAACCATTTACCGCCTCATTAGGATTAAACAAATGGCCGTGCCACCTCTGACACCCCACATGCACAAACAGAATGGTGGGAACTCCCAAGACAGCATAAACATCATTTCTATATTTAAGAACCTTTTTGGGATCTGTATTCTTTCCACTCTTTGGCAGTTGTACCTTAAGCACCACTTCTAAAGAAAACTTTACAATACTTAAAGCATATTATGACAAAATAGTAGAGGTATTTAAAACACAAACACTGGCTCATGTCATATGACATTTGGGCATTTTAACTTACATAAGGTTTTTCAAAATTAAATTAAGTAAGTTTCGGACTAGATATTCCATCCCTAAAAAGCATACAGAAACATTAAATAGTCTGTTAGGAGACAGACTGCCCAATAAGATTATATTCTTGTTTTGGATAGGTGGACTGCAAACTGTGTACATGTTCATTTCCATTTATTATTCCTGATTTGTATGATATTATATAATGTGGTGGTTTTATTGTTAGCGAGTTATTCTGGTTAAAAGGCAGAAATTCATAGGATTACAAACCGTTAGAGAGCACTACAGTTAGAGTAACTATTCAAACCTTCAAGTTCTGGAAGACAGAAAGTACCTAAGTTGTTAAAAGCCATAGATACATGTGTAAAACAGGTTAACATATTCAGTCTGTAACAGATGCAAAAGCCCAGCATTTCAATTTATGTTTAGGTGGTCTGGTTTCTTCCCACCCCTTAAAGCATGCTGGGTGTACTGGTTCATTTAAATTGGTCCTAAGAGAAAGTGAGTGAGTGAGTGAGTGAGTGAGTGAGAGATTGAGTGAGTGAGTGAAAGATTAAGTTAAGTGTGTGATGACTTGCAATGTATTAGTGAACTCTCCATGAAGTTTACAGGCTCAGGAGAAGACAGTGTTTGCGTTTCTGCAAACTGAATCTCAAAAGACTCACACATGCAAGCGTGCACACATACAGGGACTAAAACAAACAGCCAAAACAAACAGTAACTGTGTGGCTACAGTGTTAACAAAACTATGAACTTTCTCCTACCTGCTTTTACAGGTGCTGAATAATTTAATTCCTGCAGTGTTAACAGGCTAACTGTCATAACTGCATTTCATTGTTTTGTTTTGTTTTTCTAGGTCAAAGTAATTTTAATTAACATCTGGAATTGTTTGTTGGTGTAATATAATAAAATGTAATGTTTAATAAATTAATAAAAACTAGCATTAGCATGGCTGCAATGTGAAGGTATGAATGAGACTTATAAGGTCCTGAAAAGGTTAACACAGGTATCTGGAGCCATGCTGACTGCTGTTTAAATAGCTGCTGGAGGGTGCCTAAGG
>JAYDZG010000015.1:22551375-22561991 GCA_034509265.1 Microcambeva bendego | reverse complement strand
TAATAATAACAATAAGAATAATAAATTATTATTATTATTATTATTATTATTATTATTATTATTATTATTATTATTATTATTATTATTATACGTTGTGTGTGTTTGCATATCTAACATTAGCGGGAGGTAATACTTTATATTTCAGTAAACTTTCGTGAGTTACATTTTTATTGATGACTGACGCTTGCTGTACCGCGCTGGTTAACAGGTGTTCATGAATCTTATGTATATCTTATTATTCGTGTATTTCTTATTATTCGTCTCTCTTTAACATAAAAATAATACATTACTTAACGAAATATTTTGTCAGTGGACATTTCTATTATTATTATTCTATTATTTACATATTTTTAAATCTAAGAAATCTAAGAAATGAAAGAAATATCCAAGATTTTACTTCTACTTCAATCATTTGTCATTCATTACCTTTAAGTCAAGCAATAAAGTGTGACAGCTGTTAGTTTAGACAAATAGTATTAGGACTACAAAATATTAATTATTATATTAATGTGAATAAGATCAATAAGTTATTTAGTACTTGTTTATAACAGTCTAGTTTACAAAACCAAAAACAGTAGAAGGAACTGATTCAATTGGTTAGAACACTTTTCCAAAGCTGACTAATAAAAAATATATATGCTTTTATAACAAACTCAGTAATCTTTTTTCCCCTTATGTTTTAAATGATACAGGCCTGTATAGAATTAAATATTATTTTATATATCTTACATGGTATCAAAATTCTGAGAGGTTTTCTGAAATTGATGCCATCTGAAAATGTCCCATGTCTTCGGGCCATCCTTATCAGCTACTTTGTAAGCTGCTTTTCATTCTGGTTGTGGAGTTTTCCATTGCTTTAAACACAGCAATTAATCTGACTTTGATCTTTTGTCGATCAAAACTCTCAAATTCTAGCTAGGCTTTCATAACAAGCACACTATTGAGTTTCATACATTTTTTAAAGAGCTTGATACACTGTTTTACAAAAATTCCTTAACTACATACCACTATAACGGTAAAATAAAGCACATTTAAAACATCATTTTATCATCTTTCCACAGTTTCACTACGCAGTGAGTTTCATTAAATAAAAGGTGCTTAAAGAACAATCTTTTTATAACAACCTAATTGCAATTGAAAAAATCAAAACCTTAACACAAGCTGTTTGGCAATGTTGTCATAAAACCAATGAATCTTAAGTGAACACTACAATAATTTAAAAGTAGTTCTGTGACCATTACATGGTGGATACATAGAGTTGCACATATGTGATAGCTCTTGTTCCCTAATCCAGCTAGTTTAGGATTATTCTTTTAATAAAAAAAATGCATATTAATTATGGCCTGAAAAGTCCAATTGTTGGACAATAATTGATCAAATAAGCAATTGTAATTTTTCGTAATTTTGTAATGTTTCACCATACACCACAAAGCAGAGAGAACCTTAGCAGATAAGAAATATGACCATAATAATGCCAGTAAATGCCAATATACTAGTCCATTTTGAATTTATAAGTTCATGGTGTGCAATTTAAATCACAGCATATATTATATTCTCTTGGGATTATGCTTTTAACTTTACTGTGTCACTCTAACATACTTGGCCCTCTTTGTTGCTATAAAGCTGGCGTCTGCTATGTGTTAGCCTATCTGGATTCTAGTTCTTTGAAGTGCTGATTCTCCAAGGAAAACATGTAGCATGGAGACGGTGTGATGCATCAAGTCTATTTGCCTGAAACAGTACGGAAACCTGGATTCATGTGTGATTTCATTTGAGAGGAGGCCTTTTCATGTCTGATTTACTGGGATCCGTTCTTTGGCCCATAAATGGAACCACATGGGTCCTTCGCATCAACCCTGACTTTGTGCTTGGAAGAGGGCCGAAAATGGTTTTGTTCTTATGAAATGGGTTCCACTCGAGACTAAATGGTCAGGATAACCATGATTCTGGATACAAATGTGTTTTTTACAATTCTGTCCACTTTATTGTTATATGCTTAACGCTCAGCTCTGATACCTATGGATGTTCGTTGTGAGACATGAATTCTTTAAAGAATTATTTGAGATTTGAAATCCATTCATCTTGTTGGGCCAGTTCTTGCTATATGAGCCACTATATATTTTCATTCATTTAATGATGTTAAGATGCACCAAGCAATGATTTGGCAAAGCCAAGATTGTGAATGTCATGCTAAAACAAAACATAATCAATAAATGCACAGGCGAGGGAATGGATAAAACATAGATACTAGTTTCTGGGTTACAACCTCTGCTGAGTGGTCAAGGTATATTGCTACCTGTAAGTTCTCATCCCTAGCAGCTGAAAAGTTGTGATTATCACACATATAAGAGGATAACAAATGACATCCTCAGACCTCGTCAGGGAGGATGGGATGGGGGTGAGAAGAATGTAGAGAAAGGGAGATTGGCTCCATTTGGACATGGCTGGATAGAGTGAAAACGCCCAGTGCCATTCCATCTCAAATGAGAAATATGTTATGCATCAAATTATTTTAATACACAACAATATTCTGAAGCATAAACTTAACTGAAATGGCCAAATATCTATGAGGAACCCAGCCAATTTTTAGACTCAGCCCTAATGAACAATGAGATCTAATGACGACATGATGGCAAGAAGGGGCTTGAATACTTTTTAAATATGCTGTCATTATCATTAGATTTTGCTTGAAACACCAAATTCAAAAGTATAAAATGTAAAGTTCAATTGGAATTGTACCAAAAGAATTTGGCATTGAAGGCATTGCTTACCTTGCTCAATGGCTCAGCCAAGGCGAATGGAAACAGGATATAAATCATAATGCTCAAATACATATTTCAGAGCTTTTAATTCCAAGCCTTTTTGAAAGAGCTGAGTTCTGTCAGTTTTTTGTGTTTAACATAATTTTGCCACCCAGGCAGCACGTCCACCTGATCAGGTTCAGTCCCTCCATGTGCTGTACACAAATGATTTCACCAGCAGGAAACAGTCGAAAACCCCAGCTGTATGATTGGCTAGATCACAGTTTCCATGAAAATAAACAGGCAATCATGATGCCGCACAAAATGTATACAATAGCATTGCACGCTTTCGTCAGTGATCAAAGGCAGAGGTTGTGTTCATTTCAGTCCAGTGTTTATTTGCATTCGCCGGTCCTCCACTAAATAACAATTGGCTCCCTGTAGGCATAAACAGAAAGTCAAGTGGAAAAGTTGTCTGAGCCAGGAGAAATAGTTTCAGCCAGCCATGAAAAAGCATTCTTAAGTTGGTGTGTAATTATCATGATTTTGAGAAGGACAGAGAAAGAGGGGACAAAGAAAGAGGAAAAAATATGTCCCCGCTTTGAGTATGAATATGGGCTGGATAGCAGGTTGCTGAACTAAGATCTATGATTTAGTTTCCTTTCTCTGTGTCTCTTGGAAAAGGGTGTAGTTCGGAACAGTGAATTATGTTTATGAGTCCCTAATTTATTTCACTGGAATGCAGCAAAGGTCAAGTCTATCCTTTGGAAACTTGGAAAAGTTTAATATTTTAATCAGAGGACACCCCAAAATTACTCTCTTATTTTCAGAGGCCTTGGCAGCAAACTAGGATATGTTTTATCTTTGTTTCATTCCTTACTAAACACAACAGTCCTATATGACTCACAATTTCCACTGTTTGGTTTTACATTTATTGATTTAATGCCACATTCTTGAACAGCCTTTTGTTCTGAGCATCAGTTTAGTAGCTCAGTGGTTAACCTGGCTCTGGCTATCCTGATTGTTGTAATTCCTTCACAATAATGTACTTTATGCGCAATAAAAATGTAATTTAGGATTACATTTTCATCAGTTAACTAGCCAGATTTGAAATTTACAGGAAATTGTGTTACGCAACAGAATACAATAAAGCGGGTCCCTTACAGTCAGCAAGCTAAATTGCAATGTCATTAAAATAAAACTGTTACCTTTTATTTTTAGTGTAATTTTTTTTTTATTTAAGTGTTTTTAGCACCCTCTACTACAATGAATAATGGCTGATTATAGTTTCATATTTCATTGTCATTTCATGTTGATGATTCGAGTACAGAGTACTGGCTAACTACTATGTTGTGTTCCATAGTGTAATTGCCCAGATGCCCAATTTCCCCATCTGGCCAAATTGGCATCTGGGCAATTACAGTATACCATGGGATAGAGAAGGATTCTTAGTGGAAGAGACAGTTAAGGAACAAAGGAATGCAGCCTAATTCATGAACCTCCTTGAATTGTACCTCCTGTAGAGTACCTGAAAACTTGATGATAAATGATAAATCGCTCTGCAAAATGATTGCTAAATGGTCTGGGTAAAAGTTAAAATTAAACAGTTTTGCTGAACTGGGATGTTGTTCTGTATCTATTCCTGTAGAATATTTGTTTCTGAGCATTGTTAATTAGATAACTAGGTTGACCATGGTGCATTGAGAAATTTGTTATTACTGCTAAGTTGTTTGGCAGGAGAAATGATTTGTATGTTAGTGTTGGACATATAAAAGTGGTATAACTCGTAACCCATAGTAACTTGGACTGTATCAGCTGCAAACTGCTTTGCATAAAGCACACAAATCCACTGATCATGTATAACTTTATGACCACCTTTATGGGTGAATGTGCTGTACTGTGTATTATACACCTTTTTATCAGAACCACACAGCCAGCCTTCGCTCATAGCTTTGGCCACCCATGACCCTGTCACCCAGTTTAACACTGTTTCTTCCTTGGACTACTTTTAACATATACTGAGCACTGCAGACTGAGAACAACCCACACAGGCTGCAGTTTTGGAGATCCTGGATCCTGATCCAGTTGTCTAGCCATCTCAATTTGGATGTTGTCAAATTTGATCAAATCCTTTTTAATATTAACTTTTAGGATAAAAATTTCACCTGATTCCTTATATATCCAGCCCATTAACAGGTGCTGTGATGAAGAAATCTTGTTGTTCACGTCCCCAGCCAGTAGTGATCAGAACGTTAAGCATGGTTGTTGTGTCATATCATGTTATGACCATACCAAAATGCCAGAGCTGTTATAGGTGTTGCAAAAATACATTTGCCAAGTTTTCTAAACCTTTAACTATGGTTACATGAATGGCAGTTGTAGCCAAGTGGTACTGAACTTGCAATCAAAGGTTTGCTGTGGGTTCAAGACCCACAAATCCCCTTAACCCTCAATTGGTTAATTTTCTGTCATAAAATTAATTTTTCAATTAATTGCTACTTGGCTCTGCACTTATTGTGGCACAGTATATCTGTAATGTAGTCTGAGGCACTGAATAATACTGTCCTTACCCACCATTCCTCAGAAGTGTGAGCCCATGCTCAGTCACTCTCAAATAAATGGCCTCAGTGTGTCGATAGTGTGTTAAATCTAATCAATCAGTCGCTCTCGCTTCAACTTTGCAATGCATTATGTTAAGCTAAATGACTAAACTGAAGGTAACACCTCTGTGGAAGCTGCAGGTTCTGTGAGGGGGTTTGTTAAAATGCTGGTTAATGCATCTTTGTCAGCCTCTCCTGCAGGGAATCCATAGGGGGTAAATCCAGGCCTTCATGCCCCGGGGGGTAATTAGCCTTCAGTGTCACCTCCAAACACTTTTTGAGCCCCCACCTCCTGGCAGACCTTGAGTCTTAATTATGTTTCCATAACTAGTGTCTCACTTGACAGTTATTCTAAACAGTACACACATTCACATGTGCAGCGTTTAAAATAACACACTTTGCTGATACACTATAAAAGTCCCAAAAGTATGTGGACAACGCTCTCAGTTATATGATTTGGGTGTTCAAGCCATATGCAAAAAGACATTTTTAAAAATCGTTTCAATTATTCCACCGATGTTGCAACAGGTTGGGAAGTTTCCTTCCAGGTTGGGAATGTCCATAAAGATAAATATTTTGGTCTAAAGAAAACATGGCCTAAAAGACTTGACCTTAACCCAACTGTACACCATTGAGATGAAGTAAAATAGTGATTTTAAACATTCTTGTCACAAATATTGAAGTCTTCTCACAAGTCATTTTTTATGAAATGCTGCTATTGCAACAAAGAAAGAGTGAGAGAGAACTACAATAAGCTTATGGCTTATGGTTTTGGAATGTGATGTCTTAAAGGATCATGATAAGGTATCTTTAAATTTTTCAGCATATAATGTATAATATATACATATAACAGTATAATATAATGTATAATATATACATATAACAGTGACCTACATTGTTTGTTAAAATGACCGGGCATAACATTTTGACAGGTGAAGTGAATAACCTTGCTCATCATGACACCTGTTAGTGGGATAGATTAGTCCGCAGGTGAACATTTCAACCTCATATGTGATGTTTTGGAAGAAGGAATGGGCAGGATTTGCAGTAGTCAGTATCTATCAAAAATGGCCCAAGGAAGGAACAGTGCTAAATTGACAATGGGGTCAAAGACAGCCAAGGATCATTAAAGCACATGGAAAGCGAAGGCTGGCCAGTGTGGTTCAATCCAACGTACAACCTACTGTAACTCAAATTGCTTAAGAAGTCATTGCTGGTTCTTATTAAAAAGGTGTCAGAATACACAGTACATCAAAGGTGCAGGGGGACCCGCACTATATTAGGAAGGTGGTCATAATGTTATGCCTGATCAATGTAAACCACTATATGTGTCCTTGATGGAAAGTATATTTTGTTTGTCATCTGTTGTAATCATGATAGTTTTACCAAGATCATGATAGAACAAGGCCAAGGTTTATACCGAACAAAACCAATATATTTCATTGTCAAAATCTAAATATCAATTATAAAAAAAATGTAAAAAAAAAAAATATTGAACTGTTTTAGGCGGGCATCATAAAAGAGCAGAAGTGACACAATGACATGGATCCTGAGGACCTGAGTTCCATCTTAACCCATCACTTTCTGTGGAAGACCCTGACATCTTTTTGTCCTGTGCACAATGTTTTCAGCTATATCAGGACCAACCAGAACCTTGATCAGGTAAGGTAGTTTTTTTGCTTTAATATTAGCAATATATAGCAATTGGGTACAATTGTGTTAAACAGAGAAGCATATTTGCTCCCCGTGACAATGTACTATACTTACACATTAAAGCAAATGGTAAGTAAAATAATAAGCACAAGCAAGATAATTAAAAACTACTAACACATTAAGAATTATTAGACATTTAGTGACATGACATATGTGGTGTTTAAGGTACTGGATTAGTAAGGGCAGCACAGTGGCTTAGTGGATAGCACTTCCACCTCACAGCAAGATGGTCCTGGGTGTGATCACCAGGGTGATTCGTGTCCTTTCTGTGCAGAGTTTGCATGTTCTCCCGTGTCCACGTGGGTTTTCTTCCACAGTCCAAAAACATGCCACCAGGTTAATTGAAGATACTTAATTGTTCTTGCTGAGCCACTAGGATGAATAAATTGGTGCATTGTAGTGACGGTCCCAAAATAAGAATTAAAGGTACTGGATTAGTAATCAGACTCCTGTTAGCTAGTGTCACCTTGGCCTAGTTAGTATCATTTTGGTTCTGATAAAGGCACTGAACCCTCAATTGCTTGCATTGTATACGTTTTTTGTACAATGTACAATACAATTGTATTAATTCCACCTCCCAAAACCATGCAGAAGGTGGTCTGACCACAATTTGACTGAGTCAAACGATGAGTTATGCCCAGGAATGGACCAGCCAGCACAAGTGTTTATTTTTAGTGCTCTGTCATTTATAGCAACCTAGAGAAAAACTAAAAGATTGGTTGAAGCATTTTCCCACAGATTTGTGCATCTAGCAAAATGAAGAGGGTGTGGGTGTGGAAACCTTTCGGAAAGCTTGTAAAGTTTATTATTTCCTGCTCATCCTTGTTCACTGTGTTTTCTCTGCTCTGAGTTTACTTGTAAAGTGCCAATTACACCAATACTTTTTGGCAAGGTTATCTCAATCATGTAGGCCACCAGGGGAAATAACAGGCCCACGTTACAGATAAACTTTGTGGAGCTTTGCATGTCTCTATTTTCATGAGGATTTCAAGTTCTAGGACAGATGTTTGCTTTTGGGATATTCACAGGATGGTGCTTGATAAAGCACGCTTTGTGTTAGTGTAAAAGGAAATGCAGCAGTGAATTTGATTTGTTTAGAACATGGCAGTAGTTGGGCTCTAGGTTTTCCTGCAATACTGCCTCCCTACAACACGGGTGCAGTCACTTTTCATTTTTTTTCACTAGCTTTTAGTGATTCTCCCAGAGAGAGAGAGACATGCCATGCCTCAATTGATCCCCATCATTCATCAGCTCAACCAACTTAAGCTGCTATGAATAAGCGTGAAAGACAGCTGTGCCACCCGGGTGCCATCGTGGTGGCACAGCTTAAATACATCCTCTTTACAACTGTCTTGCTGAATAGATGGCTATTACAAATTCCATATATAAGTTCCCCCTTTTTGTTGCTTTTTTGGAGTTCTCAGAGGAGAACTTTCAAGGGATTTTCATGACAAAGTTTTACTTTACTAAAACTGGTATTCACAAAAATATTAAAAAGTTTACCGAACTTCAACACATAAGTTTCAACATTTTATACCAGGTGATTCCTGATTTAAACTAGGTTCTTTCTACTCTGGTAAATAATTCCACAGCTGTTTAAAACTGTAAAGCCTATAGTTCACTTGATCTTTGGCAGGTATTACCTGCTGTTCTGATGGAGACAGACAAACTAGGTAAGATGGAAAACCAAGAAACAGATGGTCTATCACCACATGCAGTTAAACTCCCAATACCCCACTGTTTACTCAGCACTACCACCTTTATCTGTCCCCGTGATTCTTACAGGAGCCCATAACCTTCTGGCACCCCTCTCAGCACCACTCTTGCCCTCTCACCAGGGTGCCTATCTCAAGCACATGGAAGTGTGAAGCTCAAGGTTTAAAAGCTTGGTCGAGATAAGGCAGTCAGCCAATGGCTTGCCAGTCTGTTTTATGTCTCAGTGGGGTATTGTAAATCCTTCCTCATTTGCCTTTTCCCAGTCTGCTTTAAGGGCATTTGTTTCCTTGCGGTTGAGGTTCATGTTTAATGCTAATGTTGTTTGGTTATGCTTCCTTAGCATTCCTGCTGTCGTGATACCTATTACCTTGGCTCAAAAAACCTTTTTCCGATTCCTTGTGTGCCTCAAGTGGAAAATGGTTGATTCCAAATTCCTGAAAATATATTTGCCTCTCATTACAAATACAGATAATATATACATAAACTTTACAATGGATATACAAGTCCTTTTTATGGAGTGGTACAGTGGCACAGCTGGTAGTGTTATTTTTTTCTGTGTGATTTTATGGGTTCTAGATCGGGTACTTTGCCAGGTACAGTAGTTGAATTGCCGACTCTAAACTGTTTCTAGGTAGGTAGGAGTAGGTTGGTAAATGGGTAAACAGGATTTCCCTGTGACAGTGATACCATGTCTCTACCAATATGCCCATGATCCCTTCCACATGGCAGAGAGTGTCACTAATTGCTTCAATAAGAAAATTATGTAGGTCCATCACAGCCATCAGACCAATGGTTTGTGTTTGTTCAGTGCTTTTTAATCAAAAAGTTAATGGTTCAAGCCTACTCCAGACAGTGTAAAACCCTTAATGCTCAGTTGAGGTCAATATTGCAAGTTGCTTTGGATAAAGTGTCTGCTAAATACCATAAATGTCTTACACATTGATCAACATCATAAAAACACCAATTAATGGGCTATTTAGTATTTCAATATTTAGAGAACTACATCATTTCTCCAGTTTTTTTCAGAGAATCTTTAGAGAATCTGGACAATGATTTGGTAAGGCTGGTTAAAAACTTTTGGTAATTCAATGTCCTACTACAACACTAAAAGAATGTTTATTTTTGTTTTGTTATATAAGTCATTCCACAACCCTGCTTAATTTTCTGGACTGAATGAACATCCCATGACTAGGACAGCTTTTATTTTCCCATACACCCAGCAATACAAACTCGCCATCGTGAGACAGCTCTTTAAATGTTCATGAACTGTATCCTTAAAAACAAGCAAAATAAAAGTTAATTGCAAAATCATGACATTTTCTTACAATTCCTTGTAAAATTATTCTTTGCATTGATTCCACTGATGTTAATAGGGAGCTTTGAGTGTCTCAAAGTCTACAACTTGGCCAGCTTTGAGTAACCTTCCACCTAAGGCACCTTTTTAAAACTGAGGAACATGGACAGAACCCATAATGACTCTCTTCCTGCAAAGTAAGGCCACACCACCAAAGAGCAATTAGAGCAACCATTGCAAAAAGCCCAACAGGCCAGTGAAGTTGTGAGTGCGCTCAGTTTGCAACTTCAAACAGAAATACAGGAGCCTCAGCACTGAGTGTCTGGCTTGAATTATAGACTTGACTTGTCTCAGAAAGAGTGGACAAAAAGGAGGTGGCTTTGGGTTTTTAGGTCTGGGTTTCATTAGAGCCAATTATCTTATCTGTTTTATCTTAGGAAAGACCCAGGGGGGCTCAGGACTCATGCCAGCATGCTATAGTGTGTGTGTATATATACATATATTCACAAAAGCCTGAGAACACTGGTACATTAAGATCTACTTAATGATGTA
>JAYDZG010000015.1:22502597-22539672 GCA_034509265.1 Microcambeva bendego | reverse complement strand
TCTTCTTCTTCTTATTATTATTATTATTATTATTATTATTATTATTATTATTATTATTATTATTATTATTATTATTATGAGGCTAAAATAATTGCAGACATCAACTAGCCAGCAAAGGTTGTAATAGCATCATGAGAGAGACCCTGTCCGGCTTTAACCCGCCCCTATATGAACAACAGGCCAATCGATGTTTATGTTGCTGTTCATCCAAGCTTAGAAACTCAATTCGAAGTAACCGAGATCCCAGCTGTGGTGTTTAGTGTGTGTTTTACCGCTGCACTACCTGATTGATGGTTCAAATAGTAAATTATGACATATTTTTGCATAGTTATGACAAACCAAAAATGTTTTTGATCCATTTTAAATTATTATCTAAACTTGTAACTGGTTGCTTTACCATAGGCAGGAACAACTACTTCTAAAAAGGGAATATTAGTCTTTCACATTTCGTCCCAGTCATTTTAACAGAATTGCTTTTATGGCGCCACACTTTCAAGCATTTAAATGGGGTTTAATTCAGGTTCCCACCAGTGTTGAGATCTCGAGTATTTAAAATCAAATCTCAGCTCTGCTTTCAGCCAGCCAGATGCTTGCACAGACTTTTGGCAGTTTCTCTAAAGGATGGAACAATGACTGAATAGGGCTTCTTCATAACTGCTGAAGTTGCGGCCTCTATTCAGTGCATGGCTCCATGTGTATACTGGTATCCACCTGAACCCACCTTGTAGGTGACAAGAAGTAGTTGGCTACTGGCAAAGGAATGAATTATCTGGGCTTTTCAGACCTTGTCAGTTGGTCTTGGATTTATTTTTTGAAATTATCAATTAAAAACTATATTTGGTCAATACTCAAAATTGGTCAAATTTGGTTTAATAGGAAAACAATTACAAAAAGAGAACATGGGTGTTTTCAATCTGTGTCTTTAAAAGAAACCAGAAACCTGTAAATAATATATGAGCATTTTTAATCAAATTGAATTCCACTTGTGATTTTTAGGACAGAGCTGCATTTTCTCAGTTACTATCTAGGCCTACTATTTTGAGCCATACCTCTGCTCAGGAATTTTGGCTCTAATTTAATTCCTCGCTCAGCTGGAGTTGGCCAGGTTTAAATTTCAGTTTTGGCACACAAGTCTCAATTAACCAGTTCATCATGCAGGGTTAAGCTGTCATGAATCTCTCTCCTCCACCTCTATGTTCCTTTCTGTTCCAGTATAAATCATCTCTTTCTCTCTGACTCTTTCTCTTTATTGTTATTCTAGAGGAAAATTAATTTCAAAACTGCTTCAGTTACCAAGATAAGACCGGAAAATGATTGTACATTGATGAGCAGGTTACATTTCACCAGTTGAAACATAAAATACTTTGAAACGTGATGATATCAATGTAGGAAATAACAAGAACAATAATATGAGATCATTTTAAAATAAATTCAGTCTGAATGTTACATGTAGGAATTCCCCCCCCTGGTGAACATCAGTCATGGTTATTAAATGCTGTACATCAAGTGTATTATGATCTTGATTACATGAGATGTTTCTGAATTGTGTTTCTCTTGAAAAGGTAAACTCCCATAATACTTTGGCTGTGATGAACATTGCACAGACTCTGGACATCCAGCATGTATACCACAGTTACATACCCCAATACATTTCACCATCAGCAACAGTGATTTCCAGACACAGGCTTCAGAAACCACAAATTGCAGTGTCTTCCCTGGCCACTACTAAAGAGTGGAATCACTGGGCTTAATCTTGCACATCGGAAAAAAAGAAAAGTGCCTTCCGCTAATCAAACGCTAGACTGCAAAAGCAAGCCGAGCGCTCTGTCGCTTAGCGCCTGATGAGAGACTGTGGGAGAACTCAGGGAAGAGGTACATTTTAATACCTTCTTCTCTGCTCTGACCCACAGAAGGGATCTGTTCTGCAGGGTTCGATTTGCGGCTGCGGGTGTAAGCAGAGCTGGACCATATGACCTGTGCTAGTGGGAGGGAAATCAATGCTCTGATTAGAAGACTAGGTCAAATTTCTGATTAAAACCACATATAAACACAGACACTTCATCATCTCTGCTGTAGCAAGGCCAAGATTCCAGACATTCCATAATTTAGCAATGGTATTAGTTAATAAAATTAAAAATATATCTGCTGTTGTTTATTGTTTTTAAATATCTACAAGAAGTGTTGATTGAAACAATGTATTGGCAGATTTACATGTTGTATTAATAATCTAAATCTGAAGCTAAACAAGGAGGTTTTTTATTCAAATACATGTATCCTTGGAAGAATATTGTAATAAATTAAAATAGTTTTTTACATATAAAACCATATGTTGCTCACTTTCTTACTTTAAGTAGGATATGTTCATATAATCCTCTGGATGAAATAATCCAGAGCAAAATATCTAGATTCTGTGAAATAAGATATTTTTTATTATTGATATATTTTCATTTAAACATTTTTGCAATTGGCATAATGACATGGTTGGGATCACAAATAAAGTTTACATTTCAAAAGAATTATTTGCTTTTTTCCTTACTTGTGATGATCTCAAGCTGTCTAAACCATCACACAGTATTTTATTTACAGCCAAGATAGATGTTGATGATGATACACAATTGTTTATGATGTCTTTCTACTAACACAGATTTTGCAAAGCACAATCACATCAGCTAATATATCTTTTAAAAAGTCAATATAAATGTTTTCCAACAAGCAATCATAATGTCTGTAAAGACACAAAAAGTCTGTTTGTAAATCCCTTGTGCACAAGCAATCCTTAAATTTGTTACATTGAGGGTTTTCTGGACCTCAAATAACTCCTTGACCCAAGAGGAAGTAAGGGTTAACCTCCTCCTGTTTAAAAACACTCATGGATCCCTGACGCCATGTCCCCATGTCCTACAGCTCAGGCCAGCCTGACCCCCAGCTCACAGAAGCTTCCCCCTTGCTGACCAACTGGACAGTGTCTAGGTGCGCGTATGGGTAAGGGGGTTATGGGTAATGCTTTGCAGATGTGGGATAGAAGTTTATCCACACAAATAAATCTTGAAAAATTAAAGTCCTTACTGGCACAAAATATAATGAATATGAGGCATTATTGTGTGTCACCAATATCCATGAAGATTAGTAATATGAGTCTAATAAGAAAAAGTATGAGAAAATCAAGGGAAAAACAGGGAGTTCTTTTTCAAAGCTTGTTCAGGCATACTTAGGTTAAGTATTGGGTTAAGCAGAACCCCTTTAGCCACAATGTTCCACAAAACAATTTACCATTCCCTTGTTTGATGTTGGCCCCTGTATGAAAAATAAAGAAAAAACAGAGTAGATCTTTCCACAATTAGATTACATCCAATTTTCAGGGTTTATTATTGAATTAAAGAAAGTTTTAGTCTTTATAAAAGTCTCACATTAACAAAAATGGGTTATGAGGTCAGAAGGGTGATATGAACATTTGATCTAAAATCAAATTACATACTATTTTATGATATTTCCATTAACTAGAGAAGAAACATGAGGTAATACACTGGCCATAAGCATTAATCAACATACGATTGTTTGTTTATTGGGATTTTAACATCATGTTTTACACTTTAGTTTCATTCTTGACAGAAAATGGTTATTCAATACACAAGATTAATCAGTTCACAGGTTTATATCAAGTCTTTGGACTGTGGGAGGAAACCGGAGCACCCGGAGTAAACTGACACAGACAAGGAAAGAACATGCATGGAGAGAAAATGTGTAACTGATTAGAATCTTGTACTTTAGTTAGATGAGACAAAATCAGACCTTTTATTGTATAATAATAATAATAATAATAATAATAATAATAATAATAATAATAATAATAATAATAATAATAATAACAATAACAACACTGTGTGTTTGGTATAAACCCATTTATTGGCTCATACTTGGCATTACAGCTTTTAGAAGTAGAGGGAAAAAATGGCAAAGAGGCTCAAACTGGGTTTAACTTGGTTTAAATAAAACAAAATCAACCATCTAAACCCTGAGTGGGTCATGAGCCAAAAAGTGGATAACTGAGACAAATAATAATAATTAAATATATCGATTTTAATACAAACCACATTAACACAAAATAAACTTGTATATGAACACCCATTGTGAAGATTTAAAACAGTGGATTATTGTGATGCACCACCAGAGATAAAGCTGGTTCGATTTTAAACCAGATCTGAGTGGATTAGTGTATATTACAGCTGTATCAACCCAGGACTCAAACTGTATTTCCATTTCTAAAGTCCATTTAACAAGGAACACTGACATACTTGTGCAGGTGTATTTATTTAGAATAGTGATTATGTACAAGAAACTGTTACAAAACGAATTTAAAACCACCACCAGAGCAAATCATTGAATTAACTCTTGCAAATAACAAACACAACGTGAATGCTACTGTATCTAATGCTAATTGTAAGTGTAAACAAAACTTTGCCCAACACTCAAAGGAAATAAAATAATATGTAGAAGTCCAGTCATGCTAAATTAGACACAGAAACAATGTAATGGAAGAAAAATGACAAAGACTGAAAAAGAGTCCAGAAGATGTCAATGCAAACAAGAAAGTGAGATACTGTGAGGGGAGTATATAGATTGCATCACTATATGTAGGGACATAATCAGGTGTTGAATGAGCCTCAGGTGTGTGATCAGGTGATGGTGCACACTGAGCAAGAGGGAACTTTGAGTTTGTTGTCGTTTTCTTTCATGGTGGCTGTTATCTAGCTGCAAGAAAAAATACAGAAGTTTACCCAAAGATCTAAATGGTTCTTCATCTAAAATCT
Organism: Microcambeva bendego; assembly: GCA_034509265.1. Classification (NCBI taxonomy): domain Eukaryota; kingdom Metazoa; phylum Chordata; class Actinopteri; order Siluriformes; family Trichomycteridae; genus Microcambeva; species Microcambeva bendego. The sequence goes on along the minus strand of JAYDZG010000015.1, from coordinate 22,534,864 downwards.
AAAAACAGTTTTAAAAAAGTTTGCTAGTCACTGCATATTGTATGAGGCATTTAACTAGCTCATCTGTGGAGAACTGGTAAGTTAATGCTTTTCAAAGATCTGCAGTGTTTGTTGTGCTGTCAGCACTTCGTGTTTAAAGTACATTAAAACAATTGTGGTTAATTATTGCATGAATGTATATGCAGACGTTTTATTTACTAGACTATCAGGAGCTCTTATTATAAATGGTAGCAGTTATGATTGTGAGTATAAATTTCAAAATATATTTACTATACAACTTAAGAATTGTACATTATCTTTACCTTCTTTATCATTTACATTGTTTCCTTTGTCTGTGCATGTAAAAGCCTTAAGTGTTTTTTTAAAACATATATACATTAAAAGTAATAATATGGTATAATTAGAATGACCTACTCAAATTTTAAAAAATAAAAATAATGTTTCAAAAACATCAACTGCAACTTCAGAAAGGCAGGCTTGCACTAAAGCAAACTCCACCCTCTACCTAACATAAATGAAAACACGACTCCCTATAGTTCATGACACGAAATGAGACATTTTTATGGTCTTGACCTTTTTATAACCTTGACCGTTTTCTTTTTATGTCCCATAAGATCAAGACCTTCAAACTTGTGTACCATAAATCAGGAAGACTCTGTGGACTGATTTAACATGCAATGTTCCTGTCCTTTGTTTCAAGTATATTATTTAATGATTGCTAAATAGATTCTGTAAAAAATAAAGGGAGTACAGTGGTTTGTTTCACAATAAGTTAAAAAAAATTCTGTGATCTTGACTTTCAGATACTGAAAATAAAAGGTACATTTCTACTGCCATTAATGAATTGAATCATCTAGATAAATATTGTATTTCCTACATTTTTTCTTAATCAAGTCACTAGTCATTACATATTTTTAGTAACAAATGGGTCTAATATTTTAGGTTTTAATTTTGGAAACTGATTTCAACCTCAATCCAAGTCCATTCTGTGTGGAGTTTGCATGTTCAGTGTCTGTGTGGGTTTACTCCGGGTGCTGCGGTTTCCTCCCAAAGTCCAAAAACATGCAACTGAGGTGAATTGGAAATTGACCTTGTCCTTGACAGTGTTTTAAATAGAACTGTGTGTAACCAAAGTGTTAAAAATGACTTATCCAAATAAAACAAATACATTTTGACCTAAAATCTTTGAGGTTAATGTGACAATACGTCTGTCATGAATGTAAACAAAAGGGTTAAAAATGACTTTAAATCCTAATAAAAAAAAATTTGACCCAAAATTCTTTAAGGTTAATGTGACAATACATCAAAAATTAATTAAATTCTGATCATAGATTTGCAGTTTTGCATGTTTTTTATAAGTAAATCAACTAACCAACCTCAGTGTTGAGAAAATGTGCCCTCTGAATAATCAAATAATAATACTAATAATGTACAATCAAAATTTTAAATAATAGTAATCAACTAAAGTGAGTGACAGTGACTCTTTTGAGCAAGCACTACCACATCTGAGTTGCCACTGTTTGGATCTTAAGCAACCTGACCTGAGACCCAAGACCCTGAACAAGGCCCTTAATCCCCTATTGCTGAAATTTTATTCAGTTTAAGTTGTTGGTTGTGCAGAATAAAGCCGTAAAGGAAAAGAGTAAATGTTAACTGTTGCTGCAACAGCAACTCCTTTGTTAATGTACCTGAATATACTGTGAAGAAATCCATCCATCATGATGTAGTGTCTCTGACAGCTGTGAACTTTAAAAGGGTGTGGCAGTACTCGGATGGCTTTGAGTTGGAGTGCAGAAGAATTACGCAAAATTGACCATTTGCTTTTTTCCAAAGGGATGCAGGTCTTAAAGGCTTTCACCTCCAGCCCTGCCAATACCCATCATGGTGAAGATAAAAACTACTCCCTTTGAACTTCTTTAGATATGAGACTTGCTATCCCACCTCCTCAACTCCCAATCCCTGCATCCCAGTTCTTATCTCCTTTCACTGGAGAGGGAGGCTCACACCCTTAAGAGGGTTGAGATAACAGTATGGACAATGTGAGTTATCACACTGACAGGTTCATAAACCTTGCCAACTCTGGGCTCATTCATCTCACTATAGATGAGGTGTGTATGTTAAGTATCTCTCTGTAAAATTCCTTTTAGGTTTTCAGAATGATTAAGATATCACTGACTAATTTTTCTCAATTTTATTAATTTTTACACTGACAGGGCAGGGCAGTACTGGAATTTAGAATATGTGTTCAAAATACACAATTAAATTATTCATATGCACTTCTATGAACAGTTTGAAAATAAAATGCAGAGTATTCTGTAACATAATAGTTTGTAAATTATAATACTTCAAACTTGTTAAGGTAATTGGCCACAAGATGACCCCAAACAGTCATAATACATCTTGACAAATTCTGGAACAGTAATATTAAGATTTTAATAACATATCAAGTGTTGATATGCATAGTTTTTCATTGTTTGTTTTTTACTTTTCAGCATTTTCTCTTATGATAGTGTTCACAACTATTGATCAGTGCACAATCCACTGCTACATCAATTTTTATTTTTTTGTTATAGCAGTTTTGCAAGTGGATTTTATCCCATATTGCTTGAATCAAGACGGCCTGTCTGATCAAACCATCTGTTATGTGTTGAATGTAACATGCTGAAAACTTTAATTTTCTTTCAGGACTTAAAGAATTTTCAAAGTACGAACATGTGGAATAGTTTCATTGTACACTGTTATTTAGTTTCTCAGTGTCATGGCCATTTAAATTTACTGCAGATTAAATTCAGTTTCACCATGGCTTTCAAAAGAAAAAAAATGTTAAAATACATACAGTAGAATGCAGAGTGTGTTGCTGTGTTTTTATTTCTTTATTATAGAGAACTTTGTGGCCTACTATTAACAACACATTTTCCCTATCATGAATAATCTCTGTACAAGTGAACAAATGAATATTTTATAGTTCACTCCCCTGAGCCCTTTTGGCTGCCTGAACAATTGGACAACACGCAAGCGTTTTAGGATAACATCACCAAGCAGCCTTCCGGAACTAGACAGGAGACAGCACGGAAATAAATAGCTCGGTTAAAATCATCAGTGGGCCAGCTCTTCTGTTTTTTAGTCAGAGGTGGTCCTTTCATACGCTTATGCTTCTGAGTCTTTCCCGTGCCTGACCTGCCAACTCCATCCCATGATGCCCGTGCGGTAACCATGCAAGGAAAGAAAAACAACCACGAGCCATTACTGCTTCATAGTCGAACGCCTGCACACACTGGGATTGTTTTTTTCTTGACTGTAGGACTTTAAAAAGAAGGATAATAAACTTAGATTCCTTATACTGTCACACATGTACATCATTTCATGATTTACTCAAATATCTGAAGGCTTCGTAAGCTGCTGTAAAGTAACAGCCGTGATGACAGGTGGGAGTAAAGTGCCAGTGTTTAGTTTGCACACCTAAATGTCAGGCTGCAGAACTGAGACATTTAAATTTTTAGTGGGTTTGTCCTATAAATCAGCAGATTGTGAGTTTACATCTTGGATCAGCTATACAGCCATATATATATATATTAGTATGTAATATTACAAAATTTAACAAAATACCAACTTTTAATTCAAGAAAATAATAACTGAAAAAAATAACCTAATTAGAAAGTGCTTGTTCAAACTCCTGCTAACCTGGACTCCCAGAAGGAATGAACATAAACATGGTATTCGAGTGGGTTTTCTTCTTGATCATTTGTTAATATGTGTAATCATTGTAATTGTGACAAAGCTTGTTTTTGCACCGAGCTCAACATCAACAAAACTTATTTTCTTTCATTGTTGTTGTGGTGTCCAAATCTTTCAATGTTTACCCTATACTGGCCTGATGACTTTAAGTAAACCCCTATTTTCACATAAAACATAATTTTCAGTAAAAGTGCCTTTCAATTTTGATTGTTCAGTCATCTAAACACCCACATGACCGACCACCTCTTTGTTGCTCTATGTCTAGGTTCTCTCCCCCTGTAATTCTCATGATGGCTTTCCTTCATGTTTAACCATTCTACATTTAGTTCATGTGCTTGTCTGTTACATTTTAATTAATATGATTTCCCTTTGAAATAATACATAGTTAGTAATATGAGGCTGGAAGGAGGGTTACATATGGCCACCAATACAAATGTTAAATTAAACACGTTCAAATGTGAAATTAAATTTGAGAAAGGAAATTCTTCTTTACACGGCTAAGACAACTGAGCCATTTAATTAAGGACTGTAAAAAAAGTGATCCTCCTGTTTCATTAATTATGGGCCAATAAGGACAAAACGAAAGACCAGTAAATGAATCACTTCTTCCCCACTTCTAATCATACTGTGAGTCATCCTGACTCTGTCATTAATCATTAAGTCATATTCCATTCATAATAATGCCCTCTGTAGACACATTCATATTTGTATCCTGAATGATGTCATCTGAGCAGCTTCTTCCAGTGTGCCTCACTTTTTTAATGTTTTTCACATTTAGTTTTTTATGACTGTCATTTGCATTGAAGCACCTTCATATGGCCCAACACCCATAATGAGTTTTGTTTTTCTAAGTCCACATTTCACACATTTCTCAGTGCAAATATATATTATCTTTTCACCAGGGCCTTACAGCAGCTGAGCTCACTCTGAAAGAATGCACTCTCTGCCATGTAGATCTCTGTTTCTCTCTTTCTTTTCTTTTCTTTTTTTGAAATAAAAACAAAGCATTACAAATGTGCTCTTAATTGGAACGGACTCCAAAGTCAATGAGGGATTCATGTTTTATTTGTTTAAATTTCTGGCATCTCTGTATTTCAGGACTGATCAGAGCTTAGTGCTGTATATATAAATTGGACACAGTCAATCAGTTAGGATTATATGCACAGTAGGGTAGATGTTTCCTTGTTAACAATAGAGTATCCCACTTTCTGTACAACCTGATGCCCTAACTTAAGGATTTATTTTTCCAACATTTGGAAGTTAAAAGTTAAAGCAAGATTGTGTATGGCAGACTGGTTTTATTATTGAAATCTGGGATTATTATTATAGATTGTGCTATACACGTGGTCTGTGGCAGTCCAAACAATTTTGCACCAAATATCTAACAGTGCCCACTTGAGCCTTTATTTGAATGCAATATATGTCTAAAGCAGTAAAATATTTGATATATGGAGTGAATAAAACAAAAAATAATAATTTTAATTAGCTAATAAGGAAAAGATGTAGACTTACTTTCACAAGTCTTCATTCATTTTTAAATCATTAGGGACAAAGACGGTTCACATCTACTTTACAGTTGGCACTTTTGATTTCTATAAAGGTTTTTAGAGATTTTGGTGACTAAAGGCCATAGCACTAATATGATTTTACTTAGAAAAGATTTACTTAGATTTGCACCATTGAATGCATTAGCTCCTGTGAAATGTGCCTAATTTCTACTACCTGTTGTATGATTCAGACTGATATATAGGTATCAGTGTATTTCTCAGAAGTCCATGTGTCCTCCGCATTTTAACCCAATCCATGAAGTCAAACACACATATACACAATAGTAGACACTAGGAGGCAGTGAGCATGTGTCTGGAGTGGTGGGCAGCCCTAGCAACGACACCCGCGGAGCAGTTAGGGGTGGGGTGCCTTGCTCAAGGGCACTTCAGTCGTGACCTGTCGGCTCTGGGAATCAAACCGGCAACCTTCTGATTACAAGCCCAGTTCTCTAACCATTTTTATAACTGGAACTCCTTACTCTTTAAGTCTTAAAATGGTGGATGTGAACTGTTAATAATTGTGCCTCATTAACACAAGTGTCATGCAACAGTGATTATTTTGGCAAGAAATGTTTGGGCATTGTAAATCTGATTAGTCATATGTTCAGCACTTTAGCCAGCTCACTGCCCTATCTTGGTCTGGAAAGATGCTTACACTATAAGCTTGCCTTGACTTGGTTAGAGCAGCGGTTTGGTTAGTGTGGCTTTTGCTTTCACAGCTGGTAAAGTGTGTAGTACGAAGACCACCACCCCTGCTATAATCTGAGCAAATAAGAAGCCCCTTGGAGGCTAAAGGTAATGACATAATCCGAAGGGAGAGGGCAAAAACTCTCTAATTGAGCTGAGGATAATTCCCTGTTCCTACTGTCAAGTTGAGGTAGGGATAATTTCTGCTTTCTGAAGGGCTTTCTAAGCTCTTTATGGTCAGCGTTCACCTTCATTTGCGGAGGACTGACAGGATGACTGCTGAGTCACCGACTGACTGAGAGGACTGCTCTTACGGGGAGGCCTGACCACATTATTTTCAGGGAGTAAAAGACCAATATGGCAGCAAATGGTTCATATCAGACCACCAGCTAGACGGAAAAGCAAAGCAACTGTAGATGTAGTGCATGGTCAAGGTAGAACAGCTTCCAAGATAAATTTGTAGGCTTCTTGTATATTTTTAAAAGCTATTCGTCTGTTTTAAGAAAGATTTTTTAATTCATTTAGACCCGAAAGCATAATTCTGTACAGAGTTGTAATTGTATGGTACATAACCATGTACTGTAACAAATACTAAAGTGATATGGTTTGCACAAATTGGCACATTTTCTTTGCAAATACAAGACAGGTTTGTTTTTGTTTAAATTGTGAATCCACAAATAGCTTCTATAATCACAGATAAGATGGTTTCTGTGATCTAGCGATCATATATCTGTCTGTGTCAAGAACCCTTCTACGGCTCACACCAAGGGAGATGCCAAAGCATGCTAAGTCAGACTTCAAAGAGTTAACCTGATCCCTGATCTCTGGCAAACCACAAGGGGGTTAACGTAACGTTCACCAGGGACATTCTAAGATGTAAAGGGCTGTGGGAAAAGTGTCAGCAGTGGACAGAAACGGGGTCAAGACTAACACTGAACTCAGAACTAGACCTGATTGACCGCTCCCTCCCAGATATTTATTTAAACAAAATCTCACAAACAAAGTGATGACTATGGATCAGGATCATAAGTAAAACTGTAACTTGGGTCTTAAAAAAACAAAAATGATCTAAGACCAGCACTAAAACACTTGATTTTATGACCTGATGTTTATATTATTAAAGCCGACCAGAACCCACTCAGCAATAATGTCATCATCTAAATTCTTGTAGATTAAGAGTTGAGATGTCGAGGCAGCTTTGATTTCTAAAATGTAATATTAAAGTAAGCATGGTCTAAGAACCTAGGCTTTTTCTGTTGTTGTTAATCAAAACTAAAATTAAAGTGTGGTTAAACTGCCTAACTATAGCTTGGATTTAATTTAAACTATGCTTTTGAATGTAATCTATTGAGAATCCATTCAGATGCAGCAGGTCATGATCCTCATTATTGATTTGGCATGTTTTTTCTTACATGAGATGCCCTTCTTTATGTAACCCTCCTATTTACCCAGGCTTCGGACCGGCACTACAATGCACTGGTTTGTGCATTCTAGGGGCCAGGGCTGCACCCAGCCAATCGGCAGCACTGAGATTCAACGTGGGGGCTCGTATGTAAGATCTGATAAAGTTTCCTTATGTCTCATCGATGCTACAAATACAGGACATTAAAAGTAATAAGAAATGAGTTATGTGAAATTAATCCTGTGGATTTAGTCTTGCACTAATTATAATAAAAATTAGTGCAAAACTAATTCACAGGATTAATTTCACAGAACTCATTTTTCATAAATTCTAGATTTCACAGATTTGTAAAGAAAAGTGTCACATTTCACATCAGTCATTAAATTAAACTCATAAACTAAACAATACAGTAAATGGAAGCTACATTACAAAGCTCAGCCTTCCTTAATGGTTAAATCTAAACGTAGAAAAGCCAGAGATGGTAGGCTTTGTGTTCTGTTTAAATTTGTGACATGTCCCCAACCTTTGAAATTAGGAAGTGGGCATAATAATGTAACTCAACTGTGTAGTTTGCTGTATCCTGTTACTATCTGTGTTTGCAACATTGCACTCATTTCACATTTAGTCATCAAACCAAAAGATTTTTAGAAATCAATATTTAGTTAAACATCAAACCCTTCATTTATTTTAGGGATTGTTCCAGCGGTTACATCCTCATATGCTTCACACATGTTCACTCCAATTGATGGATGAGAACAGTTCAAACATTCTTTGTAATAAACAGAAAATGTACATTGTTAACAACAGTCTGAGTATTTAGGTTAATCAAACACAAGAACTGCACAATGTGGAAATGTGAGAAACAGCTTTGATTAGTCTGCTGCCAAATAAACTAGCTGGATCGATTGCACACCGAAAGGCAAAATGTGACAGAATGTGCCTGACATGCTTAAAAGCACAGGGAGTAAAGATTAACATCATCCATGTGGCAACAAATAAAAACGATTGTCATGTACAGGTATATATATACAATTAGATCAACAACAGAAAAGCTCACAATCAAGATGTTTTTGTACAGATGCCTTTTGTTGGCAGTGGAAGTTGGATATTGTGACTCATCCTGCAGGTCATTGCTTTTCTATACTATACACAGCAATATACACATAAAATTAAGCAGCAGAGTAAGCACAACAGCATACATCAGTGGCAAACTTTGATAAGTGGGGGTCAGTGTTGCCGCTCGGGAGAGAGAAAAATTATAGAACAAGGATCACTGCAGCTTAATATGGCATAGCCAGCACAAATTACAGTGGTTATGTATGTATATCTCAACAATAGCATGGGCTTAAAAATCAGGTCCGTCTTCTCCAGTTAAACACCGTAACAGAGAGATAAATGGGACAAAAATATATTTTGTACAAGACGCAAAACAAGTATTTTAACAGCACTTAACTTCATACTGGAGTAGTTACTGGAGTAGTAACACAGTAGAATTTTAGTTGGAAACAGTAAGGGTGGGAGGAGTAGTAATTGGTCGTGTCTGAGAGGGCTAATAATATGGCTTTAACATTATATGATTTCCACCTTTCTGGACCTTCCGGAGAAGCTTTAAGCGGAAGATTTCCATGTGCTGATCAAATAAAGCAGCGATGCATCAGGGGCTCCACGCTCAACCAAAAATATGTTTTGGCTGATGCATTGCAAAAGACATCATTTATTTTCAAAACTTCAAATAAAAAAAAATGGGTGGATACTTTTTGAAAAACTCCATATTTGTTAACTGGGTGCAACAAGCTATTAATAAGTTTCCCATTCATTCTGACAAGAATGCTCCTTCACGATAAAACTACTGTATCAAGCGATTCTTCGGGCTAGAAAAAAAATTAGGAGCCCACAGCTGCATTTTGTTTTAGGGATGTGGGATTAAAAAAATTCCTTGTTAAGGGCTCAGAAATAATACATTTGGCCCTGATGGAATGTCATTCTTTTGACTATCTGGGTCAGTTTGAGATTGTGACCCTTTCAGAATTGTGTCATATATAGGTCACTTAAAAAAGATGAACAACACAATATGAGTTTGAACTGTAAATTAAAGGTAAACTCTCATATACTCATTTGTATTTTTGTCATATTTGTCCTTTTCTTTTTTTTTATTATTTAATTCCTATTTCCTGGTTTCGTCCAACTTTCGTTACTCTTTGTCTTTAGTGTTCCTTTCTCCTCAATTCTCTCAATTCACTTGTTCCACTCAATTCTTCTCAGACGTTGGTCTCAGTCATGCTTTCAACATTCTGTTCAGTTTTCACCTGTAGCAATAAAGCCTTGTTTGGCTGCTCCTGCCCTCTTTCTATTCCATTTTCTCTTTTTCCCACCACACCAACATTCAGTGCTTCCTCCTCCACCCTACCCTCTGAATCCAGAGGCTCTTCTTTCACCCTGATCACACTGGCAGAGACTTTGGTAGCTTCTGCTTTTGTGCTGATCTCTAACTGAATACAACTGCTGCTGCTGCTGTGGCTCCGGATCACTCCAGCAGGGGGCATAGGGCGCTCCAGGGCTTTCACCTCCTCATCCTCCTCCATGTAAGCGGTGGGGTTTCTTAGCTGCTCGATAGACTGGGACAGCATCTATTTAAAGTAAAATACAAAATACTGTTAGGTGGTTGTCTACCAGAATGCAGAAGATACACAAATATATCATTTTCAGGTATTTTTATGTCCTAACATTTTTATCATAATGCAAAACTGTACTGTGAAAACAATTATGGGTTTATATCATAGCTTGTGCGACTGTGCTGTCTGAGTTCACAGCTATCAAATCTGATCTTCCTGATGAACACGTGACATGTTAGGCCCCTAAATCAGATTTTTTATTTCGTCAAGTACCAGGTCTACAAGGTCACTTTGAACATACAACATCTAATTAAATAATATACTGGTGTACTCTATATAAACATAACAGCAGGGATATAAGTACTAAATGAATAGCATGACTGCACATGCATCAAAACCTTGAACTGATGAATCTTTGTGTAATGCATCAATACTCCTGTCATGAATGAAACCGAAGTGTGTAAATAATAATTATAAAAATATATATATATTTAGCATTTCCTGGTCAGTGCTGAAGGTTTGATTTTGTAGTGATTTTGGAATCATTGTAAATCAACAACCAACATTTTACACAACCAGTCAATTATTTTAGGTTGGTGTGCTTTATTTTATACGGTAAATCATTAATTAATGTCACAAACTTGTTTTCCTTTATAAGTAACACCAGTCTTAGGCTCTATTTCACTGAGACATCATGTGTGAATTAAATTCAGCTTGTTGTGTTTTTTAACCCTAGTTAATTTCTGTTTGGATTATTTAGTTATTATTATTATGCAATAATTCATACCTAGGTATTTTGTTAGTTCGTGAATATGAGCTATGAAAAGTGGTTATAAAAAGTTGGATGAACATTGTACTTGTAATTCTACTCATACATTGTTAAATTTAGGATTTTTGTCTTTTAAGGTCTCTCATATGTTATAATGCACATTGTGTACACAATGTATGATTTTCATCTTGTTTAAAAAGTGCAAAGTTAGGAACAGATGTAATATAGTCATTAGCTAACTGTTTCCCTTTTCTCACTTTCCTCCATTTTTGGTATGGTAGTCAATTAATCACTCAAAGGTTAAAGCACAATGCTATAAAAAGTTTTGTTTTATATGATGAACCAAATCAAATCATCTTATTCTATATTTCCATTTACTAGTACAGTTTGAACAACACTACTGAGCTTATCATGCATTTTGATATTTCATATGTGTTTTTTGCTTTTTTTTAGCTTTTTCTGGTGTGGCACCATAATAATGTTGTGGCACTTTTAACAGTTTACACTCTCAGCATAATCCTGAGACAAACTAGCTCTTTTTAAAAGAAAGAAAATGCACAAAACATGAATTAAATGAAAGCTCTGAGTGCCCTGGTGCCAGTCTGCTTTTCTTCTAGGTCTTCAGGAAATGAAGCTAACATACAAGACTTATGAGCTAGGAATTAACAAGAGAGACCACTGAAGGGAGAAAGGGGAGATGTGATTGGTAGAAAATGGAATGAACATAAAATAACAGGAGATAGACAAAGAAACTGAAGAGAATGAGGGTACACTATGAGAAGAAACGTTGTGGAATAGAGTGAGAAAGAAAAAGGGACAGAAGTAGGGAAAGAGAAAGGTGAGGCCCTGGTATAGTGGCCCCAATGTAAACATCCTGCCAAGATTTATCAACTTCCTGTCGTGTACAGGCAGCAGCAAAGGGCCTTTAATATTCTGGTGCTTTTAAAACCCCAAGCTCTTATAAAATGCCATCAGGGGCTACAACACAGAACACTGAACCAGAGGGCATATTAAGTCAGCCTTAGCATTCCCACACACACACACACACACACACACACAAACTGCTCCAGGATTTTGAGCCATGATACAGAATCCAGAATCTGGCTTATGGATAATCTTGCAATCACAATTTAGATGTGTTTTTATTCATGCAGTTTCCCTTAAAAGAGACATGTTGGTAACCCACAGGCATGTGGCATTATAAAATGTCCTTGTGTGACTCATCATACAACTAACGCATTACTTAGTACTAAGTTTGTTGGGCTTCTTTGGGACTCAACAATACAAACAGAGTGTGATGTGATGTTTCCCTTGTCCTTTAAAGGAAAAACAGCCCAAAACATCAAAAGTTCATAGGCTATAAATGTGATCTTAGCTTTTGGAAGACCAAAGATCTATAACATACATCGCAATATATAAAATGGTAAACTGAATAGAGACTCAATTACATTTTTTTAATTAACTAGAGACGAACTCAAAAACATTTTGAGAGATTTTGTAGTATGAACTGCTTTGGCAGGTTTAATCTATGTTTTTTAAATCTTAATGCCTTTGAATGAATCTAATTGTATATTTGTATATACATATCTGTATAGTTAACACGGATTCACTGTGCAACATTTTTTTTTTCATAAAGAGGGTTTTACAAAGTACTAAAACTGGGCTTATTAACCACAAAAACGTTTTTGTAAACTTTGTTTATCCATTTTCAACAAGGCTGCAATCATTTTTGGAGCCCTTACACACTGTTCATAAAGAAATAAAACAACCTAGTCTGAATCAACTTTACATTTTAATTAGAATGCAACAGTGAATGCAGTTAAACGTATAACTCTTTAAGACATTTCTAAAATAGTCAAGTCACTCATTATGCTGATACCTGGTTAATGTGGACTTGCTGGTGGTATTGTTTTTGTTTCTCCACAAAGTTGTGGTGCTGCTGCTGGAGAACAAGTTGAGCCAGTGTGCTTTGTGGCAGTGGTGCTGATTGGGTCCGATTCAAGGGCCGATGGCGAGGCAGTCTGGGTCGAGAGCCACCTGCTGAACGCTCCTTCATCACTAGAGGAGACTGAGGAAGTGCTGAGGCATTACCTAAGAACAAAAAGAGATGTAAAAGATTTGTCATATAATTAAAATGGGGCAGAGATTTACCTGAATAAACTAGATGTGTGTTTCCATAGTTGATGTTAAAACAGAATACTGAGTTCTTAAAAATAGCTTTGCTTTTTCCATGTAAATAATGTCTTTGTGGTAGCAGGAAAGGGCAGATCTAAACACAGAGCCTATTGTAACACTAGCTTATTTGTAGCAGACTAGCTATGTTGCTATTCATGTTAGGCTACCACATCGACAACTCTAGCATTTAAATATAGCTAAAGGGATTATAATAAATATAGTAAGGAAACTCAAAGCAGTAGACTTGGTGTTTTGTCACCTGTCATGGTACCTACCATAACTAGTTTAAATCAAGTTGTTTATTTGGTAGCATGTGGATGTTATATTTGTGTGTCTTAAATTACTTGTTAAAATATGTTTAATTTAAAATGTAAGGAACCTACCTGCTAGCATAAGTCAGTATTATAGCTTGGCATGTGAGTTAGCATGCTAATATGTCCATAAAATAAGTCTATCCAACAGCTACGTAAATATTATACAACAAGATCCATCATTACTGCTAAGAATAACCTTCAACCAACCGAGCTAGCAAGCATAATAATTTCAAAGTTTACACTTTAAAAGAGGTACAATCATTTATAGTGAATAACATATGATTATACAGTATATTTAAACATATGGCCTGCTTTGTAAAGAAAAAAGCTCACCGGAAGATAGCATTTTCTGTTGCCTGGTCTGTTCCTTTAGAAGCAGATGCTGCAGCAGAGCTTGGTGGCTTATGTTTTTTGATTCCCGTGAAGATAGAACAGTACCCAACTCTCCTGATTGTTCCTTCAGAGATGAGGCCGGCTGTAAGGTGAAGAGAAAGACCAAAAATCAATGTAAATGTGTTAAAAGGGACATACTATGCAAAACTCACTTTTTTCCTGCTTTTGTATTTCCACTTGGGTCTATACTGATCACTTAAACCCTCCAAGTGTAAAAAAAACATCTAAACTACAGCTAACATTACAACAGCTTTTATTACACAGCTTTTTTCTCACTAATGTGCGAGGTTTGGTGAACAAAATGGACGAGATACGAATGCGACCACAAAATTAGAGACTTATGGACTGTAATGTCATGATTTTTATGGAAGCATGGCTGAATGATGGCATACCCAACAATACTATAGAGCTAACCGGACACAACATATTCCAGTAATTTCAGGGCATGAATCCAGTAAGACCAGAGGCGGTGACCCGAGCATTTATATTAACAAAGCTTGGTGCACAAACATTTATCACTAGTGGGAAACATTGCCTCTGTTTTCTGTCATTTTCACGTGTATTAAATGTAAAATGTAACGTAAAGTTAAATGTTCAGTGTAAACATGGGGTGTGGCCAGCAACAGATTATTTGCCCTCATTCTGAAAATGTCCACCCTTTAGGGCAAATTAAATTAAAGATATAAATTAAATTTAGAACATGTAGCTACTGGTTTAGTACCAACATAACAATCAGATTTGGTTTTTGCTATTTTTTTTATTATATACTGCATTTGCATTTCCTATTCCCATGTGTCCCTGTTTTCCAGCCTTAAGAAAATAAGTTGTTCAAAGTTGTGTGCACTAGCTGTTTCTATAATCTTCTTTATCTTGATAAACTTGAAAACTGACGTTGTGGGCATATTCTCAATGTTATTCTTCCTGGGTATGAGGTGTGCTGTTTTGTCATCCATATAAGCTTTGTGTGATGTATATATTTTTATTTGTGTATGGACTTAAAGAAAGGAGATCATTTTTTATCAACAGTCTAGATATTTGATTAACACTTCATGATTACTTTGTATAAATGTAATATGTCTAACACATGTCTAAGACATATAACACAAGGCAGTATTCTATCTTAATCTGTATTGTTATTAGATGCAATGTATATGGCTGAATAAGATGGTTAAGAGAAAGTCACCATTTGGTGAATTAGCTTGACCTCACATGAAAAACATTTAAAAAAAACATTCCCTTGTCACTGACTTCGGAAGGTCAACACATCCTTGTTTGAATTGTGTGTTCTTTTTTATTTTTGTTTTGAAGAATGAGAGAATGTGACCTCTGTGTCATTTCATATATATATACCCCATTGAAACAGGAAGTCGTGTATTACAGCTTGAAAATATTTAGACACTATCCACTTTTAGAAAATATAAATGGGAAAATGTTTCCATGTTTACTAGAAATGTACATATTTGTGGTACATGTGGCCTCATAATAAAAAAAATAATGCGTCTGGTGATATTGCCACTGGTCGGCTGGGTGCTACCCTAGCCACTAGAATACCCAGATGAATGGGAGGGTTGCCATATCAAATCAAGTCACTTTTTTTCCATCTGTCTTTTTTTGAGTTATTCTCACCATCTCATTTTCAGTTTCTCATCAAAGGAAACTGTTGGATAATTTTGACTAGTTGATTTTAATATAAAGAACATCAGAAACACTCTTTTAAAAGCAGTTTTACAGCTTGATTGAGAAAATATTCACAGAACATCACTAGCCCATTTTCCAAGACTTTCAGTCACTTTCTTAGTAACAGAGTACAAGTGTATTAAAACTCTTGCTGAAAAGTGCATTCCAGCATTAAACTATTTGAAGTTCAAAGACTTTGTGCATGCAAACGAGTTGCATAACAACTGGTTTACCTGAAACCTAAAACCTACCAGTGCATATTTATGAGGGGCAGTTACAGGACCCAGTTTCCTTAAGGTTTTATCGTACTGTGATGAATGAGGTGATAAAGAGCTCACCCTGAAACCCAAAACTCACTCTCCCTATTTACGCACAGACCTGAAAGCCTTCAGGTCAGAGAGCAGAGCCCCCCATGGCCATGTTAGAGCAAATCTGAAGCTAAAGAGGAGCAAACAGACAATTTCTTGTTTTCTTTCTGTAGTCTGTCTCTGTATTCCTTTTGTGTCTTCATTTTGTGCTCATTTTCTGGAAATCTGGGATCCTGTAATAGCACTTCTAGTCACCTTGCACTCTCTAAACACTGTACATTTGCATGACTGTACCTCTCTCCCAATGGAATATTCTGTTCATATCTGTTCCCTGGTCCACAAGGAGAATTCCTCATATGATATTTTTTGCTTTCTCCAGAAATAGAAGGGGCCCAACAGCTCACATAACTTCTAAAAATATAGCTTTAAATACCTCATGTTTTTTTAAGAGTACCTATTCATATCTGTTTCTGTGCAGACTAATGCACAAACTCGTCATCATCAAAAAAACTTTTCTCTTTCTAGATTTCTTTAATTGTTATTAAGGCTTCAACCATTTTGAGTTTTATTGTATTAGGGTCTCAGCACATTTTGTATTGGATGGCAGTGAGCTCTGTTCCATCATGCTGTTCACATCAAGAATTGAGACTGAAATTCATTTGCATGACAGATAATTTTAATGTTTACCATCAAAAAAGGGAATAAAATAGTAAATTACAGTAAAATTATTTAATTAACTATGAACTGGTGGATGGTCTCCTGATTCATGTTGACTGTTCAAGTATAAGTTCACTATTCAAGTATAAAATAAGATGTCTAGATTTAATCAAATCAAATAACCCAACAAAGCTTGGGATTAGATAAACCATATAGGAAATATTACTAATTCCCTAACAGAATTGTAAATGCTCTAAAGCAAGAATTAAAAGGCTTGTTTATTAAATTTCTGTCAGTATACAGATATTAATTGTGTGAATTCCGTCTTAAATTTAAAGAACCTAAAGCTAATCATTTAAAAAAAACAGAATATATAGAATTGTGTTTGTCTCTAAAATAACTTTACAGATACGAGCTAAATAATATCAAATGAGCAAACCATAGATGACAGTCGCAAGAAAGACAAAGCATCTAGTCTTGGAATAAACCTGGACTAAGTAGGGAAGCCCAGCCTCCTGAAGTAAAAAATACATGATTTTTATATAAGATGGAGACTGGTCTGAGAGAAACTTACACTAATTGGAGATGGACCAGAGTGAAGGCTCAAGGTAAGGTTGGGAAGGGAAGGTGATGTGTAGAGGTTCAACAGAGCCAGAGAGCCGTCTGCCTTCAGAACTCCCCCTTGTGGCAAATAATTCTGCAACAGACAATAGCCAAATCCACAAATTAAAATGGAAATAAAAGAGTCAGACTTTTATATGGTCAAACAATAAGATGATGGATATGAGCTAAAAATGATTACTTAAACTCAAATAAACAGTAATATGCACCCAAACCCTGCTGTCAGGTGGAAAAATACAAAGTAAAGTAGGTAATAAAATAAAGTCATGAGGGGTATGCCAAAGAGGACAGATGGAGGCTGTGATACATGGGGTAAGAAGATTTGGAATTCCTTGTATTTTTCCTCATTACAAATAACAAACAAGTCATAAAATGGAAATAACGTTAAAATGAGTCATTGGGGCTCCGACTGTGAAAAATGTGAAAAACAAAGCAGATCAAGCAATTCAGCATAAGACCTTCAGAGAAATGCAAGAATGGCAACCAGGCAGCTGGTTTATTTTAATTTAGGAAATCCTCCACCTAAAGTAGATTTTATGACATTTACTTCCACAGGTATGTTGTGTACCAAGTATTGTAATTTTCTACATATGAAATAACATCTGTTACTGAGTAAACAATAAACACAAATAAATGCAGTGAATAACTCCAAGCATGATGCAGCTCAAAAAAAAGAAATCCAATGGGTAGCACCTTTATTTGGAACCATAAATAAAATAAGTAAAAACAGCTAACACATCATGTTCCAAAAGCTTAAAATTAGAAGAAAAAACACTTTAGAATTGTTGTTTTGTTTCTTTAGCCATGTAAATCTAGAAACTTTGGTTAGAGTTAATAAAGGTACATAAACCACCCCTTCCCCCCTTTTCCCTCCAGGTTTCACCTTTTTACAACACCCCTGGGTCTCTGAAAGGGAAAGCAGAATGTAACAAAGCTCTCAAGAGACCATGCCAGGCCTCTATTAGACAAACAGGAAGCTCTGTGTGTATAGCCTCTCTGAATGAACTGAGGTTGTGTCAATATCATATCGAACTCGTGTGTGTGTATAGTGCGAGCAGCGACATGGGGGGTCTGCAGATCCTGATGTCTGGTATAGCAATTAAGCCCTGAAAACATACTCACAACCTTCTCCACCCACCCTGTCAGAAGGGCATTCCCTCCTTGCATTTCAGCACAGAGTTATGGCACACAAACACAAACAGGCCGTCTCAGGGGGCCTTGAGTGAAGATGAGCTGCAGAAAGAGCTCCATTGTGTCCTGGGGTCTTGAAGGAGGAGGGACGTGGGCTCTGCAGCGCTCATAAGCTGGCCCGCAGCCCAATGAGGAAATGCCTGGGCAGAACTTCACAGAACTCAGCTCCCCGTCCACCCCCTCACCCCCTAACAGCTTTGGGGTAGAAACCGCAGCACAGAGCGGAAAGGACGGTCATAGAGCCCAGAGCTTAATACAAACATTACAAAGTTAAACATGCCTACATTCACACACAGACTTCAAAAATCATGACATGTGTGTATGTGTGCACGCCAGACATTCTTAACAGCTTAATCAATGGGGCACAAAGGGTTGAACAGCCTTATAGTTTTGGTAACTTGGGTTTGGACTGCACCACCAGTCATTTGTCAGTGTGGGTTTCCTCTTGGTACTTCAGTTATTTCCCATCTCCCCAGAAGGTAAACTGGCAGCTCAATATAGGCGTAAATAAATAAGTGAATACATTTTAATCCCAAACCCTTGAGTTGAATCCCAACACAGTGTTAATGTTTCATGTACTGTCGTTTTAGAACCATGAAAGGTTCCTTAAAAAAGAACAGTTCATATGAAAATGGAAGCAAGTCTCTTGAGAGAGCAGGATAGATGAAGCAGGACAGAGGAAGAGAGGGAGTGAAAGGAGGAGGTTAGGCAGATCCTATGTGTTGGTGTGTACTGATGTAATCCCGCTGTGCTGCGGAATGACTTTTTAACAGTATTGTTTATTTCACAGTGCACAGTTATGAGAGCCTGGAGGAACATACTCATGCTCTTTCACCGGCTTTTCACAGTCCTTCCAAACAATGCATCATTTGCCGAGCCCTAAACCTCCAGCCAGCACGGGTAAACAACTCATTGCGTGCTAAAGCAGCATGGACCCGGACCAGCGGCGTCAAGCTAAGAGTTTACAGTAGCCAAGCACGCAAGGTAGTGTTGCAAGCTAAAATGCTATTCATGTAATGTGCTAGGATAAGCTGTGATTTGAAGTCTGAGCTGATAAGTACCTCGATTTGGCAGGTGCTGGCCTGGTAGGTCGGGCCATTCTCAGTGCTGCATAGGCCAAGGGGAGAGCTGGGGCCCGAGCTGGGAGAGCTGTCATTGGCTGAAGAATCTGTAAAAGAATTTCAAAAAGAAACTTTGTGTTTGAAATTTTTACATTTACATTTTCAGCACTTAGCAAATTCTTTTTTAACCACAGTGACTTACAGTCTAAGCAACTGAGGGTGAAGGGCCTTACTCAAGGGCCCAAAAGTGTCAACTTAACAGTTCAGAACCTTAACTACAAGGCTACAACTGCAATAATAGTGATCTGCTATGTCCTGGGTTTGATCCCCAGGTGGGGTAGTCTGGGTTCTTTCTCACTAGAGTTCTAGATGTTCTGTTCCAGTCTTCATTTACCTTTTACATTTACATTTACATTTACAGCATTTCACAGACGTTTTTTTCCAAAGCAACTTACAGTGCAATGACAGTATACAGTCTGAGCAATTGAGGGTTAATGGGCCCAACAGCAGAAACCTAGCAGTGGTGGGTCTTGAACCGCCATACTTCAGATTACTAGACTGAAGTATGTCTATATGTCCAGATTACTAGTCTAAAGTATTACTAGTCCATTACCTCAACCACCAGGCTACAGCTTGTCTCTGTCAGGTTATTTGGAGTCACTTAATTATAGGTTTACTATAGGTATGCTATAGACACTAAACTATAGGTTCCTAGCCACTAGGACGGATGAACCAGTGAACAATAGTGCTGGTCCCATTAGTAACATTAGATGCAAATAGTACCAGATCTGTACTGGTGATGGACCAGTGCTCAGTGGAAAAAGCACAGTTCAACTTTTTCAGCACTATGTTTTTGATATTTTGACTGGTGGATAAAGTTCTAAACTCCATCTTACCGCTGGGATCCAGTGGGCGCTTCTTAGGGGGTGTGACCAACACACTGCCATCTCTTCTGCGCTGGATGGGGCCACTTCTCCTTTCTGAAACCTTCTGCTTTAGCCTTGAGCGCACCTTTAAATTGGGCTCAGATGCTGTGAAAGATAAAGAAAAAATATGCCCGATAAAACAGATTGAATTATTCGTAGAATAATGCACTGGCCTAGTGATTATAAAGTCTCTGGTTAAAGCTGCACTAAAGTGACACAGTTGGGGCCCTTAACCCTGAATTACTTGGATTGCATTAAGTCAGGATATTTTGCATTTGAACTCATACTTGTATTTTTCAAATACAGATTTTGTACTAAAACAAGTATTTCAATCTAAATATAGTCATTTAGAAATATTCCGCAGTGATTGATCCACAGGTACATAATCTCTTATAAATTCTGTATTCCAGGAGCACACATGCCGTGCATGGTAAGCGTGTGCGTAGGCTTGCAGAGGCACTCTGGGATACCTCCCAGCTGTAATGAAGTCAGAATAAAGGGGATCGCTTTGCTCCCTCATCTGGACTAGATTAGGCCAGAGCAGCAGAGCTCTAAGTGAAAAAGTCCGCTACCTGCCGGCCCTGCAACCACAGTCGTGCTACAGTAGCAGCGGTTAAACTAACACACAGATGTAGTGTGTGTGTGTGTTTGTGTTTGTTGGCCTAGAATAAGGGAATCCCCCACCTTCCCTTTTGGTCACACAGTACCATGCCCCTAGCTCCTCTCTGACCTCTTATTCCCTCAAGTTTACTCTGGTGAATCAGTGCAAGCACGCAAACTATCGTCTTTGAGACGCCACATTTAGCCAGTGGGTGGGCATTAAACACACATCAAAAAACCACTACGATTGCAGTGTCCCTCCTTCAGTGTGTGTTGTGGGCATTAAATGAATGGGTTTTTTACTCCTAACTCCTAAAGTTTACATTTACCTTCCCCAAGAGAGGCCAGTGTGGCTTAAATCAGTATGGAAGATAGGGATGCTATCTGTAGAAATGCCACAAAACAGAAGTCCCAAGTACCATTTGTGTTCATATTTTATGTTTACATTTTCTGACTCCCTTAAGGGTTAAGGACCTCCTTTCTGTGTGGAGCTTGCATGTTCTCCCTGTGTAGGAGCTTCGGGAGTTGTCTTCTTCAACAAGACATATTAAAAAACCTAATCTGGCATCCAGGTGTCACAGTGGGATAGTCCGCTAGCACACCAGTGATGGGAATCTGAACTGAAAGAGTTTTTAATCTCAGATATTCTACCGGATCTGCCTGCAGCAGATAAGATTGGCCACTAGTCTGCTAGTTGGTAAAAAACTGGAGGCTGTGTGAAAACCCTGGTTAGTAGCCTTGATAATGAAATTATATAGTTAAAACATAACCTTACCCAAAATTCAGCATTAGAAAAGATAAGATAGCTTTTTATTATCCCACATGGGGGGATTTGGGAAATAAAGGCATGATAAGCAACTGGCAGCCACTCGAGCGGCACTGGACCCGGAAAAGTCTTAATAACTAAAATAGTTTTTCCAAATTACACACCAAGGCCAGAACATTACTTTGTCTCTGACAAACAAAGACATCTTCCTTTTGCTCCTGATTTTCATTCATGAGCAGACTGGGTTTTCATGTGAATGAGCGCTTAGCTTAAAGATCCATTCACCTTTTATATTACTGGTGCCAAATCAAAGCCATACGGGAGAATATTTACTACCACAGTAAAAGTCAGTTTCCCTGGAACTGACGCTTGTTAGGAGAGACGACTATTAGCTGGCCTTATTACCCCAGAGAAAATGTTACAACTGGTTGAAAAAAACCTGCAGACAGGTAATTAACAAAGCTGAACCGCACTGACACAAAAGCATGACCTAATCAAAAGGATGCTTTTACGCTGAGAACAAGCCATGGCCACAGCAAAACAGTGTTATTAGCTTCATTGACACATGATGAATAAGGGCTATTAGAAAAATACTACCCAAAATATTTTTACAACAATTAGCAGGAAGGATTTACATGTTTTTAATTCAATGGAAAAATACAACAACCTGGACGTAGTGTTTATATTAGCATGTGTCATTAAAGGGCATTTCGAATGAAGCCAGGCTCAAACTTCCTTACACAAACAGAGGGGAATGAGATTCCAGGAGAAAATCATAGACTGGTGTGCACCTGAATTACTTTTGTAGTACTTTTGTACAGTGAAAAGACAAAAGTTAAGGGTGGGACTTTATTTTTGAAAACAGCTAATGATGTATGTTATTAATTTCATGCTTTTTATGTTCTGTGGGTACAAATGAATTAAATTGTACAATTATTATAAATACATTCTCATAATCTTATAATAATAATAATAATAATAGTTGTTGTTGTTATGATTATATTTTTTGTTATTTTATATTATTATTGCTATTAATATTATAAGTAGAATGTTTTATATTGTGTATATTGTGATTAGTTGGAGTAGTAGTAGTAGTACTATAACTATTATTATGAACACATTCTCCGAATCCACAATACATAATGCAATTTATTTTTGGCTACTGGCATGTCAGTCCATCCAGTAATAAAATAGTTTTGACTATTATTATTAGTAGTAATAGTAGTAGTATTAGTATTATTATTGGTAGTAGTAGTAGTAGTAGTAGTAGTAGTATAAAGGCATTCTGTCATATCACCAAAAGTAAAGGGGGCATCATTATTCTTGCAGTGCCACTGTACTGCCCTGTCATATCACCCAGTAGTAAAAGGGCCATTGTTATACCCGCTGTGCTCCTGTCATATCACAGGGTAGTAAAAGGGGCCATCGTTATAAACTGTGTACCACTGTACTGCCCCGTCACATCCAATAGTAGTGAAAATAGACTGCCACTGCATTGCCATGTCATAATGCCCAATTAAATGACCCAGTATTATGTACTCTATGTCACTTTGGTACAAAATGATTTCTTGACTTTGCATGCCTGTGTATGTGTGCAAGGTCCTATTAAGGTGGTTCACCTACTTTTCATCCTATCTTCCCTCCTTTCGTAAATAAACATGCCTGTCACACTCACTCTGCATCTCCTGCTGCTCTGCTTACCCCTCTGACCCGTCAATCATTCATCCACGGAAGGTCTCAACCAGGGCAGAGAACAAACGGTACCTTTATTCCCCCCACCCCTCTTTCTCTACCCAGCGTATTCCCCTTCAGCCACCTCACCCCCTACCAGTAGGGCAGACAGGAAGTGGAGGAGGGGTCCATACAAAACAAACGTACACATTCCAACTCACGAATACACATTCACTCGCACACTTTCTACATCTTCGCACATATCACACAGAGCGGGTTTTGATTGTGTTACACTCAGGAGTGAGCCTCCGATGGGAATTTGATTACCTTGTGGAAGTGTTTTCTGTTTTAACTGGCCACATTGCCTCTATCGTTTTTTATTCCTGATCTACTGCCTGAAACCGGAGTTGCAGGAAGTGGTCCTGCAGACTGTCTTGTCAACTCAGACCAATTATTCCATTTCTATAAGCTTGAATATAAATTTCGGCTTTTTTTTTCAACTTAGTTTCATTCCTTTTGTTTTTGTATCTTCTAACGTGCATGGCCGGCCCCTTTAAAAAGCTGTTACCTGAGTTATGGAGGGAGGATGAAAGGCAGGGGGATAGAGTCATATGCAGATCTCAGATGCCGTCTGAAGCAGTACAGAAAACGTTTCCCCAGAGGGTTGCACTGTTCCTGTCCACAGAGCGTTATGAATGCCTACCTAGAGGGTTGGGTTTTGTTTTTTTGGGAATGGGGGATGTTTTTGCTGAGCTGGAGATTCTGTAAAAAATGAGTATGTGGAGGAAAAGCAGGCCTATTTTTAAAAAGGCACTGAAATGTATACCGGTGTTATCGCACTCACAGCGAGTGCTCACAATGCTCACAATTGATGAAACCACAGGGTTAACGCTATGGCTGCCGAAATAGACGTTTATCTAAAGAAACCTGTGCTCTTTGTTAATTCAGAAGCCTGAATGTTGTCTATCTAGTGGAAATGGACTGTTAGACAATTTATTGCAGGACTGGCAATTCAGCAAGTTTAGCAATTCAGCAATTTAATTAATAAAAAATAATATAGTAATAATAATGTATATGTTTGCATTAATTGTTTCCATATCTGTACTTATATATACATGTAAGATAGTTATATATACTTTTAGGTAGAAAGACATGAACATGAGATAAAGCTGAATTCTTGACAGGTAGAATCTGGACCCACCTGAACTCTGACTGGCATAAACTTAAAAAACTGAGCAGAATCTCAGTGCCTCATTACACTAACATCTTCACCATTGTTTCCAGCAATCAAGTTGGCAGGAAACTAAAAAACTAAAACCATGAGCATTACTGAAGCCTTGCCATTTCTCTCCGGTGGAGGTGACACCAGTGTCCTGAGGACAAGCGGAAGACATTAAGAAAAAGGTCAAAGGTCGAATGCCAGTATTAACCAACCTCAGCATAAATAACTGAGACGTAGAGGTATCATGGTTCTCCTTCGAGAGCCGGTACGAGTACACGGCCTAAAGCTAGCTCCCCTCTGCCCTCCACATCGGAGGTTAGCCCCCAACCAGCACATCTGCCCCCTTGCCGTCCTGATTATGGGCCAAACCATCAGCCTGGCTCGGACACGATGCCTTTAACCTCTCCACTGGGTAATTGTTTGCAAAAGCCTGCACTGGATGCCCTGCAGCGGTGTTGGCAGACACTGGGTTTTAGTCTCACCAGGCTGACCCTGAAGGTAAACAGGACCACTGGTAAGCCTCATTAGCTCAGGCCGCGGGGCTGTGAGCTCTGTGACACACACCGCTGCCCTCTGACCTCTATGATTAAATATCGCTCAGGCTCATCTGCTAACATTTAGGCAGCATCACCAGTTCGGAGGCCCTGTGACACACGTTTAATGAGGGTGGGTGGCACAGCCAGTACCATGTTAGTGATAACAGTCGTGTGATCCATACATCTAGTGTTTAATAAAATTTCTAGGGATTTCAGGGAAATCCTAATTTTGTAGGGCAAAAACAGAAATTTTTGTTAATTCATGGGACTTGGAGCTCTCATATTTCATTACTTCAGAAACCATCACATTAATGTAATATATACAGCTGTTTCAACTTGTGAGTACTTCAGAAAAAACATTGTCACTTAACACAGTTGCATCAAGAAATGCCTTACTCATACACAATGGCTTATATTAACTTTGAGAGATCCTGAATAATCTGTCCTTTGTTTTAACAGCATTTATGAAATGTCTCAATTATAAAGTATGTAAAAGAAAAAAAAAACCTGTGTCCTGTTTCCAGTTTATTGAAATAGTTTTAGTTTCTAAATGCTACTGAGTCGGTGTGTTTAGTTTGGTGGTCTATTGGTCCATTGTGGTTTTATGTTTGGTTGGGGTTTCATATTGTTGGTCTTATTTATGTAATTTCAACGAACAGGTTAAAAATCAAGTCTGGTGAACCAAAGAACCAAGTGGACATTTTCTGATAGTTGATTGTGTCTACTTTGTTCATTAATTACATCCAGTTTTGTTATACAAATTCATTGTGTTTGAATTTATTATCTATTATTTATTATCAATACGTTATTACTAAATTGTTGGGCTATTGGCTTATGCACAATTTTCACAAAGTGATAAACTTTAACCAATCTTTACTTGTTACTTTACTTGTTACTTTACTTGTTTTTTTTTCTATTTTTTTCAGTAGCAGATAAATATAATTGTCTTACATTATTATAATGTGTTGCAAGACTTGAATGGCACAGACTGAATATTTAAAATGACAAACCACAAGGTCAAAACATCTTAGTTTATCCTTCAATTATATTTAAACATATTTGGTGCTTATCTGGGGTTGTCCAAACTTTTTTTAAAAAAATGGGGCTACAAAATAAACATTGTTTAAATAGATTTGAGACATAGTTATACTGTTTAAAATCCTGTGGCCCCACTGAGGAACAGAGTAAAATTGCTTGCATAATGTTCTGCTGTCAAGTGCCGAACACAAGAACCACCATATACTTGCAGATTTAGTCCCCACATCGCAGTTTTGATGAATGACTCTCTAGAGTTATTGTTGTTAACTGGTTATTCATGGCACCTTCTAGAATTGACCTCTGCACTGTGACCTACCAGTCTTCCTGAGGGGGAAGTCCTCCCTGGTGTCCAGGCCGGAGGGCAAAGGGGATTTGAATTTGGAAGGCATCTCCCCTAAGGAAGGAGAATTTTGCTCCATGGACATGTGCTGGGTAGAGCTGAGAGAAAAGACAGTACACTGTATTAATATTTCATCTCTATACATACTGACAAGTCTCAGAGGCAGTTTAAAAATGAACACACCCTCAGTCCGGAAACCTCCCACACTGCCTCACGGTCATATTAGTCACTTTTACCCTTGTAGTAAATCTACACTGCAGATCTGAGTTCAGTTCTGCTCTACTTCTATTTCGTTGCATAATGCCTTAGAGAGAAGACAAAAGCGGCTGCAGAGCTACGGATCAGTGGATTGGGCTTAATTTCAGCAAGAAGAAACATCACGTACATGTACCAGAATTTGGAGCGTTGGTTCAGAGGGTGACCAGAGGGAGCCAGGTCTTTAGATGATTTATTCAGCAAGAAGTCATGTAGTTTTTGTCGCACCTCTGTACTAGCCATGGCACCTGGAAATAAGAAAAAGGAGTAAGATCTTAAAAAAAAAGAACTCCCCCAGCAAAATAACATGATGGGTCGTTTTATATCAAGCTATGTAGGTTCATTTGTGAGAAAAATAGCTGGCCCCATTTCTAACAGTCTGGAAAACATTTCATAAAACCTGTTTATCTTATTCACGAACACAGTTATCCACACACATGTCACGCTTGCTTTCTTACCACAATGGTTGCACCAACTTTAGAAGCTATGGCCATGACTATATGCTTACTGGATGGTATCAACATGAAAGAACTGAGGCACATTCTGGCTAGGGTGGCATCCAACCACCCTGCAACACCGAGATTAGAACCAGGATTAGACCTTCTTAATCTTTAAAAATGAAGCCAAACACAGTCCTACATTCTTTTTGTATAAAAAGTGTTGTGTTCTTGTGAAAACTTTTAATAACTGCATAATCTTTATAATAACATTTAGGATGAGTAAAAGACACCGTACTATTTACTGGACTGGGTAAACTCATCAGAAATGTTTATAATGAAATATTTACACCCCAAACAGGCTGGCGAATCTATTAAAAAAAATCAGATTCATCGGACATTTACTTACTCCTTTACACTTTGGTCATTTTGAGATATGGAAGACACAGTAGAGAAAAGAAGAACATGGTAAATTTCTAAAATAAAGTGACCTGGAGTGAGGAGCATATTCAGACACTATATTTCAGTAAAAAGATCTTCTTATGCAGCTGCACTACCATATAATGTTTCAAAAATTATTATTTTTGTTGTTTTTAAAGATGACTATATATTCTATAACCAGTACATTATTTGAGTGAATTTGAGTATCAGATATGTCTGATTGTGGCGCTCTGTCCATGGTGTCCACAATAGAGGTTGTTGAGAATTAGGGGAGCCTACAAGGCTAGACAAGCATACAAACAGTGCCATCTTCAGGTTATACAAGCGTATTGCACTATCCCTGCACTTCGACTTGTGTGTGAGTGTGTGTGCGTGTGCGTACGTGCGTGCCTTTGATTATATTATTGTCAGAACAGGTAGTTACAGGCTACACATGATTTAACAGTTCAAGTTTAATGTCAAATGGGCTGTTGAAGCCTAGTGGTTAAGATATTGGAGTAGTACTCAAAATGTCATTGTTTCACCACTGTCAGGTTCCCACTGCTGGGCTCTTGAGCAAGGCCCACAACCCACAGTAGTGTATACAATATACTGTCCCAATTCTTTAAGTGCTACAAATAAAAATGTAAGACAGTGTCACAGGCAATTTTGTATGTCCAATTCATCTAGCTTACATGTTCGGACTGTAATAGGAAACCAGAGCTCCAAAAGGAAAAACACACAGACACGAGAAGAATATACAAACTCCACATAGAAAGATCCTGGACCACTGTAAATAGGAATCAAAGTCAGGACCCTCAGACTTTCAAATTACTGAATGCTTTGAGATGATCTAGCCTAAATCTGCATAATTATTCTCTCAGCATGGGGTTTAGTTTTACGGTCAAAAGGGTTCTTTTCTGTCATCTGAGACTTCTATATTCAGAAATCACATAACCACAACAGCTGGTGAGCTTTTTCTAAGCCCTGATTATAACATACGTTTCATATATCTGAATTTACTAACCATTCAGAGGGGTGGATGAACGAATAAACTTTAAATACATACTTTCTTTGGAGCGCTCCTTCTTCTTGTGGTTGAGATGCTGGTTTTGCTCCCTCCTGTGGCGCTCCTGCTCTTCACCCAGTGCATCTTCTCTTTCCTCCTCTGTGTCAGGCAGGCGCTCCTCGCTCAGCGCCTCCTGCTGCTGCCGGAGAGTCAACAGAGCCTGCTGAAGCTACGACGAGGAACACGAGTGTATTTATGTTAGTGTGAGTATGCAAAAGTGATCCTGTTTCATCTAGAGCACAATATACCAGTCAGCAATTTGTTTCTGACTCATTATACATTCATGTGTAAAACAGACATTTGTCAGCACTTCAGTCAGACGTGTGACTTCAACTTTCAAGAAGCTGATCCGACACCAAAATGTCAAGTCACATTATTATGACCACCAGCTACTATCCAGAGTGACCGTCTGCAGCACGGACAGCAGCTCCTGAAGATTCACAGAGCGAACATGACGATCAAGGTAGTCCCACAGATGCTAAATTTGGTTCAAGTCGGGTGAATTAGGGGACCAGGGCAGCATTGTCGTACAAGCAGTAGCTTAATGGTTAAGGCACTGGTCTAGTAATATGAAGAACATCGGTTCAAACCTCACCACTTCCAGGTTGTTGCTGTTGGGCCCTTGAGCAAGGCCCTTAACCTTCAATTGCTCAGACTGTATACTATAACTGTACTGTACAAAGGCAAAATGTTAAAGTAAATGTCCTGCAGGAATGAGAGTGCCTTTCAAACCTTATGTACCCATTTGGAACTTTAATCTCAGCTGGGCACCTTAATAGGCACAATTAGCAGTCTGAGAAAATTGGCCACCTGACTGCTGGGTGGGAAAAACTGGACTAGTAAATTGGAGAGAAGATATGTGTCTTCAATGCTGTTTTCAGACTCTGATTAGTAGTCCCAGGAGCCTGTACAGAAGTGAAGGAACGGAGAGAGAATCTGTGTGGATCTACCAAAGTATAGCACATAAGCACATGCGCGTCGGGGAGAGCGTGTCAGGGAAATAGGAGAAAAGAACTTAATAAAATGTTTTTCATTATAAAGATGAATTTTTTATGTATTATGACAGTGAAATGTGCATCTACCTTGATGTGCTCTTGCAGTTGAGCTTGGTGTTGGCGCAGTAGTGCTTGATGTTGTTTCTGGAACTCAGCAATTAGCAGCTGCTTTTGAATCTGCTGCTGTATCTGGATCAGTAGAAGTTCCTGCTGTAACTGTCTCTCCCATTCATCTGAATCCGGTTCCCACTCTGGCATACTGACCTCAGATCTGCCCACCGGTGACAACACCTCCGATCCTATATATAAAGAGAAATTTGTGTTAGTGCAATAACCACTTTCAGGTCAAAAAGGTCATCAGAAGATTTTTGGTCATCTGACAAAACTGACAATACAGATCCACACCCTAAATTTGGCCTGGATCAAAATGCTGTTGGAACCTTTTGGCTTACACGGCTGGCCTGTAAGAGGAATTTGTAATGTATTTATCTATAGGCCAATAACACAAAGTTTGTCCACCCTGTGGCTATTTATAAACTGCTTTGCTGTAGTTTGTTGGGATTTCAGTAGATGGCGTAGCATTTTTATCGGATGGATAGAGCTTCTTTTTAAATGCTGACTTTTTTCACCTGCTCCTTACAAACTGGCCCACAGCTCTGAATCTCCCTCTATGCATAATTCAACAACAAAAAAATATTGAATTACGCATTGATTTTTCCCCCTGCTTTGTCTGGACAGGGTCACATTGAGGTCCAGCAAAACAGTAGACAGGGACTTACTCTTGACAGACCACCAGTCCATTAGAGAGCGTTTTATCTATTTACATATTCATTCACACCTGGAAGAAATGTTAAAGCCAATACAATTGTGATTCTACAATATTTGTGTGGTGGAAATATATCCCAATGGTATCACGTGTCAAACCCAATGGCAATGTAGCTGAGTAGCACCCACTGAGCCACCCAAAAATGTACCTAATCTTAATTTACTTAATCAGCCAGAACAAGGCTCATTTAGCTAATATTAAATAAAAGTCTGAACTACACAACTTTATATTAAAACACAACATGCCAAAAATGGTATGTAGACACCATTGTACTTATTGCTGTTTGGAGTTTCATTCGCATATACCTTTAAAATCTTTTGGAAATGCAGTTGTGCAGTTAGTCATGCATATGATGATAAACTCATTACATTTTCATCAACCACTTTAACCTGGTCAGGGTTGGAGTAGGTCCAGTTTAACCAGGAACCGCCGACTGCAAAGTAGGAACTCTGGACTCGAGAGTATTCTAACTATATTGTAAATTACTTCAAATAAAACAGCTGGTAAAATAATAAATCACTCTTAACCAAAAAGTCAAGAAAATCAAAACAGTTTTAAACAGCCCGTATGCTGTACTTATTGTTTACTTGTACCCTGTTTCTGCTCTGGTTCCAACTTTTACCACCTTCATAAATCAATTCCCAAGTCATATCCAAGCCATTTCAAAGCTTTCCTGTATGCCTTTTTTCACTTTCATGCAGCTTTTGTCAGTCTCATGTGTATAACCCAGAATCCCAGCCAGGTCAACGGCTCGGCCTCTGATCAGGCACGTTGCTCCAAGCTGTCTCTGTCAGTTCTGTCAGGTGTTTCACAACTGTGATCTGCACTAAAGGCATGAGACATTTCCCCCTAGAGACACCTACCCCTGAACAGCCATGTCAAAGAAACATCAGCCTGGTGTTTTTCATTAGTACTGCCTCTGCTAAGACCAAAACAGCACACACCACGTTTTTTTTTATAATCCAGATGTTAGACAGAACAGTCTCTGTCCTCTATAGTCCCTCTGCCCTTTGCCCCTATTGGCCCTGTTGCTTGACGCTATGATGAACCTGCAGACCTTTGGAAAATTGCAAGTTAAATGTCCTGTGCATATTTAGAAGAGTAATAACTGCTGACTTTGTTCCATTTCAGGCCTCGTACTGACATTTCAGTCCGCAGTACTATTTAAAAGAAAATGACAAATGGATTTCCTTTTACCTTTAAGACCAAAACATCTAAAATAGCAACAAAAAAAGCTTGCTGAATTGCAAATGGCAAAATAATAAAAAGCATGTGTTGGCATTCCTCCCCTGGTGGAGTTTAATTTTAAGCTTATATTTAGAACAGTAGTATATGACTCATGACATCCTGTAATTTTTTTTTTCAAATGACATTTTCATGCACTTCAGTTGGCCTCATTTTTATGTAGAGAAATATTTTATTTAATAATTTAAACAGTCTATATGCAGGAATCCAAATAAACAAATACAATACAGGTAGCTATTGTTGCACTTTAAAATGTTCAGAAAGCTGAAAAGTTTGAAAATAGCTGATTTCCTCACTTATCTATTCTTTCAAAATAGCAGAATAAGCAAATGTGAAACTCTTAGTAAGATATTGATGAAAATCTTGATTTGGCTTGGTGTTGGTTTCAATTGTGTGTGTGTGAGGGTAAATCTGTGTGTGTGTGTGTGTGTGTGTGCGCAGCAGTTAAAGTGGACGATCTTCAGACCATAAAGAAGGAACTGGCTCAGATCAAACACAAGGTGGATCACCTGCTGGAGAGTTTAGATCGGATCGAGAAGGATCACTCCAAGAAATCAGGTAGCAGTTCCTCCCCCAGTGAGGAGGAGGATGATGGTGATGATGATGATGATGATGATGAGGATGACCTGACGCCTCCTCTGTGTTGTGTAGATATGAAGGTGCTGAAGGCGGAGTCGGTCGAGGTCTCCTCTCAACAGCACTCGGCCAATAAGAGAGAAGAGCGGGAGGAGCAGGAGCTCAACGACTCCGACGAGGAAGGAGACCTGCTGGA
>JAYDZG010000015.1:22454612-22466750 GCA_034509265.1 Microcambeva bendego | reverse complement strand
TGTGAAGGCCTCTCTGATGTGTAATCCAGTTTTACAGGTCTTATGGGCAATCCGTGTTACACAGAAGAGAATCGTCAGAGCTTGTAGAGACAACTTAAGTACTAAGTTAGAATTGCTTCTATTCATTTGACAATTAACATTCAAACAAATACAAATCTGAGCAAAGAAAGAAATCTCACCTGCCTACTCGATTTGTGTTGGCTTGTGGTTAATTAAAGAATCTCCTCTGTCACCCTCTACGGTCGGTAGTAAGAACACTCAGCCAGCTACACGTCTCAGTGGGCTTCTGTTAGCAGTCTGTTCGCTCTAACCTTTGTCATAATTGTATCTCTTAAATCACTGCAGTTTTACAGAGTCTATGTTAAAATTCTTTGTTAAGAATAAAGTCAAAATTGGAAGTAAAATACCTGTTTACTCAAACAATTTCGACATGGGCGGTAGGTGGCAAAACACGCTAGCACACCCGAGCTGACAATCTGAGCATATAGTTTCAAAACGCCTGGATGGGCACTTACATGGCATGTGCATGAGGTGTTGGCTATAATGCACTGCTTTAAGCTAGGTGAAGAAAAGATGTAGGTCCAGTTGACATGGGATATTTCACCTCAGGGAATGTGTATAAAAAGTAATGGGTCAGGAGTGCGCTGTGACTCAACTGGCCAGTGTGCTGACTTTCCTGCACTGACAAAAACAGGAAACCTGGACACTCTGCTTAATGAGTGATGATCACACACTAAAAGATTAGTTTTGTTACATTTTACTGGTGTTAAAATCCAGTAGAGGAAGTGTGTATAGTTCGGACTGGGTGGAATAATGTGGATTTATTTGATGGAAAATCAACTTTTTTTATAAGTTTATCAGTTTAAAGCCGCCTATGTGAGGGACACTGGGCCAGGATAAGATGGCTGTAAATAAAATAAAAACCTGATTGCCTTGGCTTACTTGTGTTCTCTCAGAAAGGGCTAGTGTTAGGTACTCAAATAAAACCATGCATAGCTAATACGGCTGCAGCTATCGATTATTCGAATAGTTGTAATATGCATAATATAAAACTTTAATGTTTTGTTTGGAGGCTTGATGGAATTAAGAAGTTCTGTCAGGATCATCATGAGAGGCTCGAATGGGAAGAAATTTTCTCTGTCGTGTCTCGTCTGTATGTTTTTCTTTTGTTTATTCATTTTGCGGTCCATGCTAGCAATTCTGGGCTGCGTCTCTTTAATACTGAGTGGCATGTATTAGACACATTCTTATATGTGACTTGTATGTGAAAAGTCCCTTGTTTAAGTACTCTGTTTCGGGATTTTGGATGCAATTTGAAAGCTTTTTCTCAAAATCTCCTCACAGCGCAGACGAGTTGTAAAAGGTAAAAGTCATTTGTGCGAAACACGGTGAGCTGCATATGGTTGTATGGATTAAAGAGAATTTTTATTCTTCGATCACTAAAGTTACTAGAGCTTTGTTAGGCAGTGTCTGACTCTGACTAGGGTTGGTGGATGGAGAAACAGCCTACCGGTACCCTTGTGGGTTCGTGTATTTTAACGCACTGTCATACAAGCACCTATAGGTGGTAAATAACATTTGAAATGGACAAACAACCTACACCTCCACCGCTTAAAATAGCAAAACCTGATCTGCCATCTCTGCATGGTGAGAGTTCTGAGAGGGTTGTTTGTTTTTGTAAGATCACATTACACTTTTTGGCCAGATTTCTTTTTCTCACTCTGTATAATGTCTGTGTGTACTCAGTACGAACAGAGTATGGTACCATTAAAATGTCCCTCAAGCACCCATAGGTGGTAAATAACATAGTATAAAATATGTTTGGGGCCAAAGTCTCTCGTCGGATGTATTGTCTGTGAAGACACAAAATCAGCCAGTAGCTCCACTGAGATTTGAACATGGGCTAATATATTGAACAGATGTGCCACCCAAGCACCTACGTTTACCTTAATACTTAAAACCAACTTCTTTACATTATTTAATAACGTCAAATCTCGCCAAGATGTCCTCTGAGGTGACTGCTTTATCTCAAATGGGGTTATTTAAGTTCATCTGGAATGCATGGAGAGTAGGTAGAAGTGCTCAACCTAACCATCGATGTGTTATGTACGTGTTGGCCTATATTTATGACATACGATCTATTGTCGTTAACAGTTTCACTCTGTGTGTGTGTTTTCCAGGCCAATCTGTCCATCTGGGGATGGGGAGGTTTGGGAGTCATGCTCTTCCTCGTCACATTCGGACCATTTGCCATCTTTTATCTGGCATTTTATATCTTCTGTTTTTTTGGCGGGTAAGTGCAGGGTGAATTATGTTTCTGGAGATTGTGCAAATAGCTTTAATATCGTTTTTTTTCTCTCTACAGGGGCTTTGCAGTCACGCTTTTATTCGGAAAAACTAATTCTGAAAAACAACTAGAGAAGTGTGAACACTCCTACCTTCCTCCTACTGCAACAGGCA
This sequence comes from Microcambeva bendego, assembly GCA_034509265.1. Taxonomy (NCBI): domain Eukaryota; kingdom Metazoa; phylum Chordata; class Actinopteri; order Siluriformes; family Trichomycteridae; genus Microcambeva; species Microcambeva bendego. Next base: position 22,464,290 of record JAYDZG010000015.1, on the reverse strand, counting down.
TAGCAAAGGTAGGAAAATAATTTTTGCTATCCTGAATGGTATGTTGGTCTACCTGAGACCCACTGATATGGATGAAATGGTTGTTTCATTTTGTGGGAAGATAAATTAAACAAAAGTTTGAGAAACTTCAAGGATAATGCAGATTATTGTTGATGTCAGGGTTGGGCGGTGAGGTGGCTCAGTGGTTAGCACTGTCGCTCCAGAGCAAGAGTTCCCATGTCGGAGTCATTCTTGTGTGGAGTTTGCATGTTCTCTTTTTGTCTGTGTGTGTTTCCTTCTACAGTCCGAAAACATGCCAGGTTCATTGGAGACACTGAATTGTCCTTTAACCACTAGGTTGCATAAACCAGTGCATTGTAGTGCCTGTCCAAAACCCGAATAAATAAGGAAAGTTGTGTAAGGAAGGGTATCCAGCAAGAAAACAATGCCAGATCGATAATGCTGCCGTGACCCCTAGCAGGAGCAGTCGAAAGAAGGAAAAAATCTTTATTAGGGTTGGTAAATATTACAAACAAATAAGAAATTGCTGCTCGGGTGATCACCGGTTAATGTTTTAGCATGCTATTGTGGACCGTTTTGAAATCGAGTTCCATTGTCAGCTGAGGCTCTGACCTGGCTGGTTGTCCAACTAAAAGCAATCAGGAGGTCAGACGGGGTTCTATGTCTTCTCACTGCTGCTGTAATATGTGATCTCCAGGGCCGAGAGTCACATGGAGCTTAGTTTAGCCCCAGCACACAAAACGTATCGCTGGGTGCAGTTCAATCAAACAACTTTGACGGGAGAGGCAGTTTGATCCATCACAGGGCATAAGCCGACAGCCAAATTCAACTGAACTTGATAGACTTAAGTCTTAAGGACCTTCCTGAAGTGCCCAGCATTAGTATCCTGACAGAGGTAGAGCTTGGACCAGCAAACTTCCATTACCAGTACTTTACCTATTAAACTATGTCTGCTCTGGGTCACTCCAGTGTGGCTCTGGCTGTGTCCAGTATTCCACAATTCCATGAGAGATTTAAGTATTATGTGTGTATTAAAAGTGCAATCTATCTATCGGATTCCTACAGTCCAAAGACATGCAAGTGAGTTGAATCAGAGGTACAACATTGTCCATGACTTTACAATATAAGGTTTAAACTAATGATTCGTGGGTAAGCAGTATCCACTGGTTCTGTCTTGAATGTAACCAAAATGTGAAAAACATGACTAAGTGGGCATAATTGGCAGTGTTTGCAGCAGACAGTAATTGTCACCATGTCTGCTTGGGGGCGGGATGACCGGACATCTTGTGGGTGGGGTGTTAGTGGAAGAGATGTCTTTGCAATAAAGAGGAGGGGAAGAGGAGAAAATGTAAAGGAAGAACAAAAAAAAAGCTTTCCAGTTTGTACTATTTTTGTGTACTAAGAATATTACACTAGGAGATGCAGCAATAACATTAAATCTGAACTGATGAATCATGTGTTATTTATAACTACCTGTCATGTGATGAATGTGACCCTGATAATAAAAGTCTGATAAATAATCAGTAAAGCTTGATACAACAGGAAAGCTGATCCCTGTATCATTATGTATGCATTACAATGTACTTATTAGAACTGAACCTGTGTTCTCTCTCTCTTCTTAGACGTTGGAGGAGCTGAAGCAGGAGACGAGGCAAATAAAGATAGACCGGCGTCTGACAGGGTCCAACATCATCGACGAGCCTCTTCAACAGGTACAGTTTGAGCAGGGTCATGACCGTGTAAAAGCTCAAGTTGCACAACCACCCGTTATTCAGTGATGACACATCAACAATGTCACATGACCTTGGATGCAACAGTTCACTCAGTTGAAGTTCTGCTCATTTATTAGTGCAGACACACCAAACTGCTGGCAAGGGTCACAGCTGCCTTCCGTTTTTCAGAAGTTCCTGTGTGCGTTTTAGTTTCGTATCATGTATTATTATTATTTTTAATTACCCTTCAGTACTTTGTGCTCTTATGTGTCTGGTAGTTTAGCATGTGCAAAGTAACAACTCGTGGGTTCACAGTTTCAGTTGCAACTGCATTCACACACGCTACCAGACTAGTGACTAGAAATGAACCAAGCTTGATGCCTTGATGTACTGCATAACTACAAATACAGTCATCCTGATCAATCAAATTAAACAAGTACGAATACCCAGATTATCTGGAAATCAGCGTTGCATATTTTAAAAAAGTAAACACCCTATAGAACCAACCACTGAACCTCTCGGAGAAAAATAAATAATTCGAAATCGCTGTAAAAACATTTCAATTTTGTAGACTCTTAATGTGTTATTGTCTCCAATCACCACTAGGTGGGAGCAGCATCTCGTTGCAGTGACAAAAAGCTCACTCGATTAGAAAAGAGGGTGAAATGTGAAATGACATTTGATTCATAGCCCAGAAGACTGCCGCAACACGACTGGTGTAGTACTGTATGAAATTCGAGGAGTCTCTTGAATGCCAAGGGACATGATGGAGAAAACTTAGGGATGTCCCCTAAGTATGGGAGAAGCTCCTGTAGCAGTTTTTTAACCAATGGGTAGATGTAGACAGAATGGCATCTTTCTAAGTGATATACGTATTGTATTGTATGGATATTACTAGTGAGATATTTGAAATTGAGCTCATTACAAATTTCTCCAATATACTTGACAGATCATTTGGCCTCCAAATGCATAATTTCCAGATAAGCCTGTATCATTTAGTCTGTGTTGTACTTCCAACAGTGAGAAACTGTGATATCAATATGTGCATGTGGAGAAAATACAAATTGGCTCATCAGCATTTGGTACTAAGGATTTGTAAATATGAATATCCTCTGCATACTTATTTACTCACTTATTCTCTGAACTGCTTATCCTAATAAGGGCAAGAGTATGATAATGTATACTATGGAAGCACTTCTGTAAGTCGCTCTGGAGAAGAGCGTCTGCTAAATGCTGAAAATGTAAATGTAATGTAAATGGTTGCAGGTGCTGTAGCCTGTTCCAACTCTCAGGGTGCCGGTTCATGGCAGGGCACACATTTAGGATTGTTTTAGTTTCTCTAATTTATCTAACTGCATGGACCAGTTAGTAGTTTTTTGTGTGCTTGACTGCCTGTATTTTTTTAAGTAGATTTTACAACCTCTACTTTTACTTTTATGTATGTTTAGTTCTAAGAATTGTAATTCGCTACATTTTATACAATATTCGTTACTGACTAAAAAAGTGCTGCAGGGTTAAGATACTACAGGGTTGCCAGATCACTGTGGTTTTCAGCCAAACCCGTTTAAAAAATCACAATAAGGCATGGAAAACCGCCCAATCTGGCAACACCGTATACAGCACTGACACAATGGAGGTTCAGTGAAGCATATCGGTCATATTACACATTTTTATTATTTCTTGATTATTACACCATCCACAGTGTTGTAATGCTGGATCCATTTAGTCCACAGATTTGTCAGTTCAGCAGTAAGCAGCTCATCATTAAAAAAAACCAGACAAGGAAGCTGCACTGAGGAGAAAGCTAATTAGCTGCTCTGAATTCACTGATTACTGCCGAGTGAAAATTCTCAGAAATAAAAATGTGTTTATTGTTTAGATGAATAAAATAAATCACAAAAGCTATATTTAACTTTTTTTCTAAAGAGAAATAGTTAAAGCAAACTTTATTATAATTTCTTTATAAATTTCTTGAATTTTAGTTTTGGGTCGTGCGAGGAAACCCATGCAGCCACAGGAGAAACTTGGCAACTCCACACAATACGGTCCACCTGGAAATCAAACCCAGGACCGTCTTGCTGTGAGGCAACAGTGTTACCCTCTGTGCCGCCTCATATATTAAAACGACCTGTAATATTGATAACATTGTGTTCCCAGCGGTGATATCACACAGCCTCAGAGTAAAATTGACAGAGCTGAAACTGAGAGCTACATTTCTCTATGATCAGATAAAACACAGGGATTTCCCAGAGCTCTGTGCTGATCAGATTCTGAGTCTACTTGTAACTCAATGATCTGATTGAATCTCTCTGTCTGTTTTGATGGTACAGGCTACTAAAATGTGTTTATTTTTCTCTGTTTTTGTGGTTTGGTTCTGTCTCTTCTCAGGTTATCCAGTTTGCATTGAGAGACTACATCCAGTACTGGTATTACACTCTGAGTGAGGATGAGTCCTTCCTGTTGGAGATCAGACAGACGGTGCAGAATGCCCTTGTGGAGTTTTCCACAAGGTAGTACAATTTTAATTCTCAATACTGAACAGATGTATCCTTTTGATTCCCTGTTGATGATACCATGCTTCTAAGCACAAACAAAACTCTACAGATTGTACAGAAAAGGAAATTCCACCACAAATAAGATCCAGATCACATACCAACCCACAGTTTTGGGTTGTTGTTTTTTTTTTTACCACAAATCAGATGAAATCTCTTATGTATAAATTTCATCTGTACATAGTCCATCACTGTCTTTACAACAAAATTATGTTTGATGCAAAGTGTTTATCTTAAATTGTCATTTAAACATGCTTGCAATGACTTTGTATTGATCAGGTCCAAAGAAGTGGACTGGCAGCCTTATTTTACCACCAGGCTAGTGGATGATTTTGCCACTCATCTCCGTGTGTTCAGAAAGGCCCAGGAGAGGCTAAACCAGATAGATGACCCCAAACAACGTAAGTCTGCCACAGTTTGCCACAGATGTGCTGTGCATAGAATTTCTATTTAAATTTCATTCGTTGGTGCCAAAAAAAGTGAATCATGTGTTATTTGTTTAATTCTTTGCAGTGTTCTGTGATGTGTGGTACAGACTTTTGTGTAGTGTATGATCTCGGCTAATGAAATGGCCAAAATAGTTGGACTTTGAGAGAGATGTTCTCTGCAAACAACCCATATGTAGATCTAGTCAAAGTGCTCATAGGACCAGCTTCCATGCTTCAGTTTAGTTTAGAGCTTGTGTAACATGTGACTGAGAGAAAATACAAGTGAATGTTTGTGGTACAGGCGAAGCCCCAGAGGAGCTTTTGGATGCATTCTTTGAGACGGAGGTAGAGATGGAGAGAAAGATCTGTAGAGATGTGGTGTGTACCTCCAACAAGGACGAGGAAGGTAAAACATTACATTACTGCAAATAACACCTGCTTCTGTACCACATATCCAATGGTTTTAAGTTTGTTAAATGCTGTCTTTTTCTGCTCAGGCTTCCTGCGGGATCTGTGTGAGGTGCTGCTGTATTTGTTACTACCTTCAGGAGACTTCCACAACAAGAACATGAGATACTTTCTCAGGGTGAGAATTTTACTCTACACTAAACTGCTAAATGTATGTAAAATACCTTTTCTAATTATTGACTTGTGTGAGTTTTAGCCACTCATTACTGAAACAATGTTAACAATGGATCCAGCTGTGGGTACATCCTAATTAAAATAATTTCTGAGTGTGTTACAATGTGTATTGTTTATGTTTATGAAGTTTGCAGTTTTCATTTTAATGTATCAGTAATTACATGTCACACCCTCAATATTTTCTATTTATTAGCTGATACACATTTTTATTCTTTGTAGGAAATTTTGTCTAGAGGAGTTTTGCTCCCCCTGATTAACCAACTAAGTGATCCAGATTATATCAATCAGTTTGTCATCTGGATGGTAAGCATTCTTTAACGTGTTGTTTCATGGGTACACATGCAGTTGTTTGCACTGTTTTCCTATATTTTATTTAAATTTGAGTAACAGTATTTCTTCCGTTTGCCAGAATCCTTGTTTTCATATGATTTTGTGTATGTGGGGGAAAAAAAATCTACGAAGCATTTGCAGTCATTCAACACAGTTAAATCTGAACTATAAGCTCTCTCAGACGTGACCAATTACTACTCCTCCTACCCTCAATGTTTCTAGTAAAAATATTTGAAAATAAGTGTCTTTTATTTTGACAGTATGGGTGGATTGTGTGCTCTAGATGCATGTTCTTCGTGTGCTTATGTGTAGATCCGGGATTCCAGCTGCAACTATGAAGCCTTTCTAAATATCTTAAAGCTGACTGACAAGCCAGATGAACTTGAGGCTGTCAAAGATAAAGTATTAGAGGAGCTCCAGTACCTACGCTCGCTAGATACTGCAGGAGATGGTACATATTATGCCCTAACTTACATGTTGTTTATATATACTTTATAACCTATTGGTAATCTGGAATGCTTGACCTCTGTTCATTTACTTCAGTAGTAGTCAGGTCAGCTGATATAAAATGACATCATAATATGTATGTAATAAGGTTTTTTTTAGTATTAGCTATTTTGCTGTCATTGTTTGTGAACAAATATCCATGGACCTTATTCCTTTGATGCTAAAATAGTGGTGTCCAGGTCTGGTCATTTTTAGCATGACAACATATACTGTGTATTTATTGTCTAAATCCAGTAACCTTTTTCATTTACGGCTAGATATCAACACAATAAAGAATCAAATCAACAGTTTATTATTTGTGAAAAAAGTCTGTGAAACAAGAATACAGAGGCTACTGTCTGGAAAGGTAACAACTCAAATTATACATGAAGGCATTGTTGGCAAAACTGACATTAACCAGATTAATAATGTGTGATCTTTACATTTCAATCTTACCTTTGTGTCTCAGGAAGTTGATGCTGTGAAACTTGCAGCAAGTTTTGGAAAGCTGTGTATAATCCCATTGGATCACATCTTGGTGCACAATATAGCACTGCAGTTCTTTATGGGTGAGTGCTCTCAGCAGTAAAGTGCATAAGTGCAGACAAAGTACTGTCTGATGCACAAAGTCAGTTGATTCTGGGACTGCCGTTGAGTTTCAAGGTATTTTTCCATAAGGATGTATGGGAACCCTCTTCATGTGTTTCATGGTTTCATTGCATGCTTCTCTTGATCTTAAAGCACTTTAAACATCATCTTTGATGTTAAACCAAATATATAAGTCACAGACTCTGTAAAGAGATTTAGACTCTGTAAAGCCATGACACTAAATTGGTTTCATCTACAATCTTGGGCCTATGGGTCAGATGTATGTCTGGAGGAGGAAAAATAAAGCACGTGCTGAAAAGAACACCCTTCCTACAGTAAAGCACGGGGGTGGCTCAGTGATGCTCTGGTGTGACTTTGCTTCATCTGGCACGGGAAACCTTCAAGCTGTCATTATTCAACAGGATAATGATCCCAAGCATTTCCTAAATTCCACCAGGCCTGGTTTATGAAGGAGTCCTTTATATTTTCTTTCTTTATATTTTTCTGTGTAGTGAGTTTGTCTTGTTTCTCCCACCACACACTTATCTAGACTACATGCAGCAGATGGGGGGCCAGGCGGATCTTTTTTTCTGGCTGACTGTGGAAGGTTACCGGGTGACGGCGCAGCAGCAGCTGGAGGTCATGCAGAACTGGCAGAAGGATGGCAGAAAGCAGAGCAACCAGACCAAGGGCCTTTTAAATGCAGCTGCGCTGGGTGTCTATGAACAGTACCTCTCTGAGAAGGTCAGTATTTTAGCAACCCCCAAGCTCCAGTCACCAAATTACATTGTGGAACAGGTTGATTTTTTTTTTATTATTATTATTAGTTTTAACCCTGTAGAAGAAATAGTCCACCACGGGGTGGGACTCACCAAGGGCCAAGTTAGAGTAGCCAATCCACCTTTTTGCATGTTTTAATGAGACTGTACCAAGTACCAGAATCAATACCAGCTCTATTTATTTATTCAAGTATGTTTTATGTTCTTCATATGTGCTTACAATTTTATTAGTTATTCTAAGCCAATTGTTTACAATTTATAAAGCCTATTATCAAGAATTGACACTTTAGATTTAAATGTGTATGTGTCACTAACTTTTCTTTTGTCTGTAGGCCTCTCCCAGAGTGCAGGTCGATCAGACATCACTGGATAGACTGACTGAAAGACTCAACAAAGAGGATCCAACCCCAGAGATGTTCGATGACATCCAGAGAAAGGTGTTAAATGCTTCATTCATGCTATGTGTATTTGTTTGAGGATACTTAACTAGTAATGTCTAGATGGATCACAACTTAAATCACCAGAAAGAAATCACACTTATTTAAAAAAAAAAAAAAAAAAAAAAAAAAAAAAAACAGCATTAACACTTTAGCTATGGATGTAAATAATTTTACTTTATCTCTTTTCCTTTTACTGTCCCTGCTCACAGGTGTATGATATGATGTTGAAAGATGAGCGCTTCTACCCCTCTTTTAAACTGAACCCTCTTTACGTGCGGATGCTGGCCGAGCTGGACATGCTGAAGGAACCCAGTTACAGGGGGTCTGACGATGGAGATGCGGGTGAGCCGACTTGCACAATTCCCTACACACTCCACTTACTCTATATACAAAGTGTAATGGATTATTTTTTTTCCTCAGAGTCATTTAATGGATCTCCAACTGGAAGTATTAACTTGGTAGGTTCATTTTCACATTTTTTTGCTCAAGCCTAGTAATAGCATTTTAATTTATATGCAGTGGGAAATCGTGTCAACAAATTTACTGCCAAAAGCTTGTTATTTATATTTGGGCTTTTGCTTATGGCTGTCAGGTTGACAGAAATTAAACGGCCTGCTGTAAAAAAAAACAAGAATCTGTGATTCATCCTCCTGAACCTTTAACTGAAAGTACAAAGTAAATATAAGTATAAATGTTAATCTCAAAAACCACTAGGGATGTAAGGATACACTCTACACACAATACGATACGATTAATCATACTGGGCTCATAAGATTTTCTCCCAAACATTTTAAACTAAATAAAATTGAAGACAAAGCATTTATTTCTATTAAAAATGAAAAAAAAACTTTATTTGTTTGTATCTTTTTGTTTATCTAATAATGAATGTCTTTTTACTTCTGAGGTAGGTACAAACCATGAAAAATGCTACCCATTTCCCCTTTTGATTGAAAAAAAAAGTGAAATGAAATTTTAAAACCAATCCCATATTATATAAAGAAATGGATAATACTTTTTTATTTGTATCCTTACATAAATAAAATCCTGTACATGGCAACCCTGTGTGACAAATTGAGGGGGATGGCATAAGTGCCCTTTGCTTTTTAAAGTAAATATTGATTCATTATACAGGTGCTGGTCATAAAATTAGAATATCATGAAAAAAGTTGATTTATTTCAGTAATTCCAATTAAAAAAGGGAAACTTGTATATTATATTCTCATTACACACAGACTGATACAGTTCAGATGTTTATTTCTTTTAGTTTTGATGATTATAACTGACAACTAATCAAAATCCCAGGTTCATTATCTCAAAAAATTAGAATATTGATAAAATGTTCAATATTGAAGATACCTGGTGTCACAGTCTAATCAGCTAATTAACTCAAAACACCTGCAAAGGCCTTTAAATGTCTAGTTCTGTAGGCTACACAATCATGGGGAAGACTTCTGACTTGACAGGTGTCCAAAAGATGACCATTGACACCTTGCACAAGGAGAGCAAGACACAAAAGGTCATTCCTAAAGGGTCTGGCTGTTGACAGTATGTACAAAATACAATCTAGTTGGCCAGCAAAATTAACATTTTGGTCAAGTAAATATAAGATTTACAAAATTTGTTAAATGTTTCAACTTGTGGCTTTCACTTCATTGTAATAGGATTTTGCTCCCCAGAAGTATATGCTTCTATTTTAGAGACACAATTGTAAAAATATTTAA
>JAYDZG010000015.1:22439799-22454512 GCA_034509265.1 Microcambeva bendego | reverse complement strand
ATTGTAAAAATATTTACAAAGGCCAAAGACTGCCAAAAATTATGTTCTTATGCTATAGTGAAACTACTCATAAATTGAAAAAAATGTCATTTGTCTCATTTTATTTTCCTGTGGTTTAGTCTTTGGATGATCTTACAAATGCCACCACAGATGAGTCAGTGCAACTACATGCTTTCATCTCTGATACCGGTAGGTAAACTTCATCTTGTGTAAGCTTTTAAACCGTATAATTTTCATTTTTTTATGTGTTTAATATGAATAGTTGTTACATTTTGAAGGTGTTTAATGTAGTGTGATGTTTCCAGTGAGTAAATCTAGATTGTGCCATAGATTAACTTTAAGCTAAAACCTCTTTCTGTGCTCAACTGTGACTCCTGTTCCCTTTACTTAGCATTTCTGTCCACATTCATGTTTTGTCCAGTTGGGCTGTTCATTTAAAATGTTCTTACTTAAACGATGATTCATTTTTAACAGCTCGGCACACAATCACTACAGTTTAACTGATCAGTGCATTACTGTGCAATAACATATCACAATAAATAATTACATATGGCTGGTCCATCGTATCCCCATCAAATCCTAATCATCCAAATACCCCCAGAAAAGTGTGATCATTTCAATAATATTTTATTAATAAAATTGATGTACACCTTGTATAGAAAAATACTTAATTGGTTTTGATATTGTGCCATCTGGTCATTCCAGTTTGCTATTGCCATTTCAGTGCACCAGCACATTCCGTTTTAATTCTTAACAGCAACTCCCTCCCAGACCTGACTAACCGCCTCACCTACTGGGAGTGTGGCAATACATAATTTTTCATGCTTAATTATTTAGAATATAATTATATTTAGAATATAATTTACTAATTTTGTGACATGAATATTTTTGTAAAATCAACTAAATGTACTCTTCCTCCATATCAGTGTAACATCAGTACAGTGATACAAGTCATTTTATGCCAAGTGATTAGTGTAATAATGTAATAGAGATCTCTAAAGTGTTTTTAGCTGAAAAGAAAACCAACGCGTCAAGTTCTGTTATTTCAGAGAACGGCGAATGAGAACCAGGGACGTTCCAACAACACAAAGTTCTAATGCCTCTCAATACTAAACAACTATTTTATGTGTCCCTAAAAAGAGAGCTTCAGAGTAAATCAAGCTCTACAGTTTCTAAGCCTTTATTCCCACCACCATTCTTGAATCAGCCGCCCTGATTGGTTTTAAGACAGCTGCCACTACATAATCACTATGATTGGTTCACTGTTTTCGAGCCAAAGCCAGAAGTGGAACAACAATACTATTCCCTGATACTAGGCGTTTAATCTATAAAACTAGGCATTTATATGTTTATTTTCATAGGTTTTTTCACAGTTTGCGAGTGCTCTTGGTACGTAACCCTGGAAAAGTTCTTTCTCAGTATAATCGCCCTTATTTATCATGCCAATAAAGTTTGTTTTGAGTTTGTGTACTAGGGCATTAGACTACTACGACACCTGTACCCTATTGGAAACTTCTTAATTAAATTACATAAGGCAACTGTAAATACACGTGTTTAACATTTTAAGTCTTAATACATATTTAATATTATACTAAATATATATAAATAGTCTTAATTAACTTGTGTCTTCAAACTTCCATGTAGTTCATCCCTATTGTGTTCAGTGTTTTATTTCTCATTCATCATTCCATTAGTTTACTATTTTTTTCTGTTCTGTTGTTTTTCTTTCCATCTCACCTCTTGCACTCTCTTGGTCGTCTGATTCTCTCCTCTCCTGCTTTGGCTTGTCACATGTTGCCTTTACGTTGCCTTTACATTGCCACCAATTGCCACGTACCCTGTCCTCCACCTGCTCGGCTTCTGCCACTTGTATGACATCATGGCGCGTCCGTGCCCCTACTGTCCCTCCCTGGTTCATCATTCTCAGTACTTGATGCTTCTTTAAACCTAATTCCCGTGCTAGGCGTGTGTAATGACCACGGGAAGACCTACGCTCTCTATGCGATCACCGTTGTCCGCAAGAACTCAGATGGTAGCGAGGACACCTGGAAGACCTACCGCCGCTACAGCGACTTCCACGACTTCCACATGCGCATCACTGAGCAGGTCAGGAACCATAATCTGTTTATGTCACTGAATCACTGTGTAGTGCTACTTTGTTGTCATAAATGTCTTGGTAACAGGGTTTTAAAGGCTAAGTGCCTCAGGACCTGACATGTAACTCACAGGTAGACATTTCTCTAGGGGCTTTTGGAACTGTAGTGCTGACACACTTGTGCTTTGCTTCTGTGCCAAATAAACAAATCAGTGTTCTTTGAAAAGAATCCCAGTTGTCAGTTTCTCTAAATTCAAATAACACCGCAAGTACACTAACCAAAACAGCAAACCCATTATAAACTGGTTCATTAGCAACAGACTTACAATCAGTAGCATGATGTCACATCAGAATGAAAAGCTGCATGTCTTGAATTCAATTTTTCATCATGAAAAGCCCATTTGAATCTTTTCTTCTTTGGCCTTCTGACTGGTTTGTGCTGTTTTTTATAAATTAGATGATGTTCTTAACAACAAAAACTTGAAATTCACACATATCATAAATAAGGTGAAAATAAATAAGGTGACAATATCTCAAGTACAAAATTGAAGTAGAATGATGTAACATTTGATCAGTTTATCAAGGTGTCCGTCCCAGAGATGCATAATTACTTTGCTCCGGTAAAACAGATTACTTTAACAAAAAGGTTTTATTTTAATGGTTTTAAAAAAAATCTGAGTTGGTTTTAAAAGGTTTTAGTTAATTTTACTATTGAAAGCTACCGCGACTCGAGTGCTCTACAACTCGTCAGTTTTCAGTCCAGTACAAGACACGTGATTTGCTGGGACTGTTATATAGTTTTATATAGTTTTAAACTTTTAGATTTTATAGTTTTAGATTCCCACACAAACTGTATTATTATGAGCTGTTTTTTTCTTGTCGTTTCAAGAAATTGTACTAGTTTACTAGTTCATTGAAAATATGGCAAATTGGAATGACTTGATCAACCTTTTGGTGTATTAGTGTCATTATATATTTTTAAAAGCACATGGATATCTGTACAAGAAAGCTTTTAATAAAAGAGAAAACATCTTATAATGAAATGTTTTGGGCCCAGAAAGAAAAATTTTGCCAGATAGACAGAAGACTAGCATGATTCACTGTGGTGACCCCTAAAGATGCAGCTAAAACAGAAAATATTTTTTACTGCAGCTTTTCATAGAGAGGAAGTAATGCACTTAATGTTAGTTTAAATCATTTCATTTATTTACCATTACAAAATCATGTATTTGCTTCAAATGCACTTGTTACTATATAAAAATATTGTAGAAAGAAAAAAATGTATTTAAAAGTGTATTTACTAGTAGTTTTTTTTTAATAATCTATACAACTCAACAGACATATTCAGATTGGTATTAAAAAATACCAATGATGTTCCTCTAGCAGATTATGATCTATATCAATCTATACCTAAGGCTTCAGCTGCTCATTCAGTGTTCCTCTGTTGGCTCTAGTTTGAAAACCTGAACACTATATTAAAACTTCCTGGAAAGAAAACATTCAACAATATGGACCGGGACTTTCTGGAGAGGAGGAAGAAGGACCTGAATGCGTATTTGCTGGTAGGCCTATGTTACAAAGCCAGTACACATGATTTTTGTTTGTTGTATATGTTGTATGTGTTGACTCCCTTGTTATATCTGTACATTTTAAGTTTGTTCATTTTGTTTGTTTGTTTTAGCTGCTGTTAAACCCAGAGATGGTGAAAGCTTGTTCCACTTTGATACCTTACGTCCATGACTTCTTGGAGAACAAGGCGTACAGCAAGGGCAAAGGAGATTTTGCACGGAAGGTCAGAGAGATTTACTTACTCACCTGTTGGATAGAAATAGCAATCATGTGTTGAGTCTTAACACCCTTTAAAGAGCTTATTTGACCAAAGTCGAATTTGGAGGTAAAGAAACGCTTATTGCACTACACAGGAAAGCAGATGAGTTATCAGGACCTTTGTTTTCTAAATGACCTTATGACTGACTGCTTTCGTATTTGAATAATACTTATTTTTAATAATTATTTTAAATCTATTGTTTCTAAAGAATACACAATTGTGACTTATAACAACAGGGGGAATCATTAAGTAGACAGACAGTACAGGCTGGATTACCCATAGTATGACTGATTGCAAAGATGCTCTTTAACATACTTAATAATTTGTGGGGTTTACTTTTTATTTTTTTATTTTTTGTAGATGGACACATTTGTGAACCCTCTTCGAAGCTCCATGCGGAATGTTTCAAATGCTGTGAAATCAATTCCTGACAGTCTGGCTGAAGGAATGACCAAAGTGTCAGACAATATGGGGCGTATGTCTGAGAGACTGGGCCAGGACATCAAACAGTCCATATTTAAGGCATGAGTATACTCTTTGTGCTGTATCTACAAATATTGTCCAATGTAAACTCATTAGCACAACAAATATACTATATCCTGTCAATTGTATGGGTATGGCAGCCCTTCCATTCCAGTGTCTGTTGCATTCTTATATGGGCTGTTTTTATTTTATTTAATGAGCTACCGTAAACTGGGTGGCAAAAAGAGTGCTAGCAGCAGTGGCGTGCAGTGCTTGTAATGGGTATTCCTTCAGCAAGCCCTGATCAACCCCCACCCCCGCATGACCACACCAAACAACCAATACGTATATAAAGCACTCATGAACAATTACTTCTTTGCAATCATGCAAACAGCATGTACATTTTGCTATTGGAAAACTTACAATTAAATTACAAATAAAGTAACGAGGGAATGAAAGTAGCAGTATGAATTAAATTTTTAAATTTCATTTTACTCACATTTATACCCATTTTTAATCAAAAATTTTGTAATTGTTTGTAATGGAAGATGCAAATTCCACTGTCAGGGAATGGGTTCTATTTAAATGGTATTAATTAAATGATTTCATTCACAGGTTCCGCCATTAATTCCAAAGTCGGATATTGACCCTGAACACTGCCGAGTATCTGCCCAGTTGGATGACAATGTAAGTTGCAATGGCCTACTTCATTTACCCAAATGTTTCATTAGCTGTCCAATCCATGGAAAAAAGGCACAAAGCAAATTGTGTCAATATAGTTTTTGGAAATCAGGGCTTCCCAGTTTAGGGCCCACAGGCCAAAGTTGGCTCTTTTTTTTCTGGCCCACCTCGCTGGATCGTCGGGTCTACTTTTGTCAGAAGATGGGAATTCATTTCAACAGGTGTTTAACTGCTTTTAATGCTAGCTGCAATTCCTTAATCACAATAGGAGAGGGGGTGCTGTGGAGCCATCATGATTTGGGGTTGTTTTTGAGGATACTTGTGGGTGTGTTAATGACGGGGTTTTTCAACAAGACCATGCTGCAGCTCACAATACCAATCTGACAAAGAACTTCCAGGAGAATAGCGTCACTCTTGGACCATCCTGCATGTTCCCCTGATCTAAATCCCATTGAGAACACATGGGGATGGATGGAAAGGGAAGTTAACAAAACTGGACATCAGTTTCAGACAGTGGACGCCCTTCATGAAGCCATCTTCAACATTTGGAGCAACGTTCCCACTAGCCTCCTGGAAACACTTGAATCAAGCCTAAATTATTTTTTTAAGTGATCAACAAGAATGGTGGAGCTACTCATTACTGAGTCCTCTTTCTGAAACTTGATTTCTGTTTTGAGGAGGTTTTAAGGAGGCTTAAACTTAAGGTCAGCTGATGAACAGCCTATTTCAGTTAAATTGTTGTTTTCAATATATTGCCTGCTCAAAATCTTTTATCCCTTGCTCCCATTTCTTCTTTTAGCGTTGTGAAGCTCTACATAGAATTAAGACCAGTTAAAAACTGTTGCACTATTGGATCTTAAAAAGGTTCTAAGATTTTGAATGTTCCTAAAAAGGAATATTTTCTATCATCCCTGAAATCAATAAAAGCACTGTTCATTAGAATAATATGTAGTGCTGTATTCAGCTTTGTGTTTTAATTTAATGCAATTTAAAATTACCTATTTTTATTTTAGATTTGGCCCGTGACCCTTCACTGAGATTACCTCTTGGCCCCTTTATAAGGAATTATTTGGGCACCCCTGCTCTAAATGTTTCTTGAACAAAACAGAAATACTAAAGTCTTAATGGAATTATAAATAATAGTTTATACGTGCTACTAAATGTCGAGTTACAAAGTGAGACATTAAAATAAAACAATAAAAGAAAGTGCTAGTTCATAAATATTCCAATAAACTTTGATCTTGGTTGCTGAAAGACTTTATTTTTTTTATTTATTGATTTGTGCCATTTTATAATTACATATAAGTGTATTCTTATAAAGTCTATAAATAAAAATACTATTGTGTCTAAAAACTGAAGTAAATTTGCTAGTAATTGGAGGTTTAACAGTAACTGCAACAATCATTTTTCTCAGTTGGCTTTTTGTTCCTAAATGAATGGTCTGATTTATCTTTGGTTGTGTGAAGGTGGATGACAATATTCCTCTGCGGGTGATGCTCCTGCTGATGGACGAGGTGTTTGACTTGAAGGAACGAAACCAGTGGCTCCGGAGGAACATCAAGAATCTTCTACAGCAGCTCATCAAAGCCACATATGGAGACACTATCAACAGGTAAAAGCTCCCACACAGTCACACAATAACCTGAGTCAGACTGTTAATACTATAATAAGATGATACTGTATATTAAAATGTTTCCTTTTAATTAAACACTTGATTGTGGTCTATTTAATTAAGGATTAATACGTGCAAACATACTCATCTTTGCTTTGTGTTATCTTAGGAAAATTGTGGATCATGTAGACTTGATGACCTCACCTGAACAAGTATCGGACTATGTCAAGAGATTCAGGTAAACCACTGAAGATTTCTTTGCAGGGGTTTTTTGTATTGAAGAATTTTTGGTAGCTTAGAGGTTGAGGTGCTTGACTATCGATCTGGTCACTGATTTTAACCAGCTTTCTGCCAAATTTTCATCATTGGGCTCCTAAATGTACTAAATCATTGCTTGCACTGTATCAGTCACAATTGTAGATCACTGTAAGATATGGAAATAAATCTGTATCATCCGATTTAGAAATTTAAAAGCCAGAACTGATTTTTTTTGTTGGCCTTTCTATTAAATGCATTGCATTGTACATCAACTCACATTTTCACATTCGTTTTTTCAATGTTACAACAATTCAAGTTAAAAAAAATTGAAACTATATATTTTCAGATGCTTAAATTCGACACGACACGACATGAATTTCAGATCACAAAATACAACATCAAATTCAGATTAAACATCCGGGACACGCAGGATGAAAAATCGATCCTGTCTCCGATTGAACCAGTGATCATGTGACCAGGGTTGCAAAATTTAGTGACCTTATCACTATATTTATTGTTAAATGAACCCTTACCAACGTTTTTTTTTCTGGGAAAAACAAATGTCAAAATGAGTCGATGAAAAATGCAATGCATTTAACTGTAAGGCAAAAAAATAAAAAAATCAAAATTTCAATGCTAAAAAATCAGTTTTAAAAATTAAAAGGCTTTTAAATTTCAAAATCTGATGACACAGAATTACTTCCATAGTTAGGTTCCAGTTTATTCAGTTCATTTAAGTTCATCAAAGCAGCTTCACAGAGTTTTGGATAACCAGACCAAAAACCTCCTGTTGAGCAAGCCGAGGTCGACTGTGGCAGGTCAAAACTCCTTAAAAATAAAGGAAGAAACCTGGAAGGAACCAGACTCCGCAGTGACCCATCCTTCTGGGTGGACTGGAGGATATTTTAAATAAACTGGATATACAAATCATGCAGTCCTTTAATAGAAGACATATCAGGCTCCTTCACACCAGTCAGGGCTGTCTGTAATAATCTGCCACTGGTCGATGTCTGTCTAGACTCTCAGTGCATAGAGGCATTTTAGACATCCAGATTTCTACTATGCAAAATAAGAAGGGGAAAAGTATGTATTAGGCAAATCTATGTCTGTGTTGTCTTACAGAGATTCCTATTGGCCTAATGGAATCCTGGCCGAGACGCCACCACGCAGAGACAAGAACATTCGCATGAGAACACGAGTAGCAGCTAAGACTAACCTCCTAGGCATCATGCCAGGTATGTACACCCCCACGCAATAGATCAATGGCCTCCAGATAACCCCTAAAATATGTTTTAAAACGTTTACCTTGATGATTTGAGTTACAGTTGATTTATACGTGATGTATTGGCTGCTTATAAAGTCAAAAGCATGACATTTACAGGTCTAAGGAAAATACAGTGGTAGTCTTGTGAGTAGCGCTCTGGGCTATCAGTCAGAAGATTGTCTGTACAAATCCAGGATCTGCTATGCAGCCACTGTTGAGCTAGATTCTTAACCCTGTCTGTTCCAGGGCTCCATAAAATGGCTGACCTCAGCTTCCAAACAAGCTAAAATATGTGGGAAAAGAACTTCATTATACTGCACACTAGTATAGGAATTCTTTATTTGTTCTAAGCCTTTCATTTGGATAAATAATGTGTCACTGATTTATTGGTTTTCTTGTAAAGCTACGAGGCTGGATGAGGTGTGGTATTTGACACATATGTTTATGCTAATTTAACACTTCACTGCATTCACGTGATAACAGTTTTGGACTTTCTATGAGGCTGGCCCCTGAGCGCCAAGCTTGAGAACATTAAACACAATACTACAGTGATACGAGCCGGTCTGTGGTTAGTGGTGTAATAATGTAATGGAGATCTCTAAAGTGTTTTTAGCTGAAAAGCAAACCAACATGTCAAGTGCTGTTATTTCAGAGAAGAGCGGAACAACAATCTATTCACATATTTTAGGTGTTAAAACTATAAAAAACTGCCCCACTGTCATTCTTTGGAACACAATGGGCGTACATTTGTAAAAGCCACAGCTAGCTTTGAAGTCACTTTATTGTGTGTAGGGCTTTTTGAAAAATGAGGTCTGTGAAATTAAGCACAAAATTTCCCTGTGAGTTTAGTAGTTGGACCCTACTGATAAGTGTACTAAATAAAGGGCTCCTTGAGTCATTTAGTTCACAAGATTAAAGTATATAGGTGATATTGGTGTTACTGATACTTATTTATACTTACTCGAATACTTTGTGGTCCTTTCTCTTCAGATGAGCTGAAGCACATTATCGGCGCAGAAACCACGCGCAAGGGCATCCTCCGGGTTTTTGAAATGTTCCAGCACCAGCAGCTAAACCGCCGCCTCGTCTACGTCTTCCTGGAGGGCTTCCTGGAGACCATGTTTCCTCAATACAAGTTCCCCGAGCTCTTCATCAAGTTGCATTCACGCTCGCCGCGCATCCACACGTACACACAGAAAGTCCGCAGCTTACAGAAGAGGTGACGTAGCAGCTCAGCCAACAGGAGGCACCACTTACAGAATCGGATGGACCGGCCCAAGGCCAGGCTGGAGCAGGGAGGGCGGGGCACGGCAGAGGAAGTCCAGCTGTGTTTGTGTGGATGTCTGTGTGCTGACTCGGAACTAGAGCGCTTGGATGGCTCGCACCTGCCTTGTTATCCTGTCTGCCCGCTCAGGCCTCCCTGTTCTTCAGAGAAGGACTGTACCCACGCGGCTCTAGCGTAGGCGATCCGTCCAGCATTGTGGAGCGTTCACTGAAAAACATGCACACCGGCACCACTAAGAAGCTGAAAATGTCTGACCTGTAATGTCAGCGTATTAGTATTTTTATGTCTAGTTTCTTTTGGGAGGAAGTTGCAATGTGGTAGGATTCCTTGGATCTGTGTCTACAAAGGTCAGTCACCCCCTAGAACAAATGTACAATATGATTTTAAACACGTGAGTGGTCAGCTGATACGGTTACTCTTTATGAAAGCATTGCTAAGTTAATGAGAATTATTTTATGGTTTTGCAGCTGCGTTTTATTTGCACCAAACATCAGTTTTTTTTTTAACTGATATCATACTTATGAGTTTTAACTGCATCGTAATTCTGTTTTACAAGTAAAATCATGTCTGTGTAGGACTTGTGAACTATTTGAGAACCAAATATATTTGTAGCACTGACACACTCAGTCCCAGCTGGATACTCCTTGACGAGATAAGATATTCGAACCTGATTTGTTACATAACAAAGGTTTGACCGGAGGAATAAGACAAAAAAGCTTAGTATAAAGCGCCATAATCGAAATATAAAGTCATGACAGGCCAATGATTCTTATGCATAGTGCACACTGTGAAAAAATAATGAGCTGAATGTCTCGGGCGTCGTCAAATATTGCGGAGGTGCCTGAGGCTTCTGTACATCTGTGACTACTTGCTCATCCTCAGCGTTTGTGAAGTGTGACCATGTGCTTTGCCCTCCAGCACCAGTCAATCATTGAGTGCCACAGATAGAGATTCTGGTGGTCTGGGTTCTATCCTTGGTTTGTCCTGTGGTCACAGCATTCTTGTGTCTGTGTAAAGCTTTTAGCAACACCAACAATATTCCTGGCTGCTTTAAATTGTCTAGGTTCTTTACATTTTCTAATGACATGTGCAATAGCAAACATGCCGTTGATTGCCACCCTGTTCAGGAGGCATTTCTGCTTGGTGCCCAGTGCTTAATGTCTGATCCAAAGCAATCCAAAACAATGTATGGCAGAAAATCAGTGAGCATCTGAACAAATACTTTGAATCCTAGCAATGAACAACAGCCATAGAGCAATTAAGAGAAAGGCAGAAAGGTGAGGGGGAAAAAACATGGCTTTGTCCCAAACCACACTACTGATATATTTCTTTAAGCCCTTGATCAGTCATATGGGTCCTGCTGGAAAAAGCACTTTCTGAAGTGCAGTGCCTCATCGGTCAGAAACCCAACAACCAACCACGCTGCTCACCTTTAAATTAACCACGTTTTATTACCTGATTATCATTTTAATTTAGTATAAACGCAGACATGGGTTTAACTCACCTGAAACCCTTTCTAGAGCTGTGTGCAGAGAAAACCATTATCAACAGTTTGAACAGGCATTAACAAAGCCTCTATGTTCTAAAAGACTTGGTTTATTGCACCAAAACATAAGTTAGACCATTCGGAGCAGTTAAAATCAATCAAGCACTTTGTTTCATGTTTAAAACTCCAGCAATGTTTGTATGTGAAGCCTTTAAACTGCTCTGCAAAATGTATAATTCGCACATTTAATGTAATTCATCAGCACCTGTTTAATCAACAGCTAAGAACATTCAGATGGTCTGACACACCTAAATACTCAAAAAGGCTGAATAAAGTTTTTCGAACTAGGCACTTCTAAATAAACAAACCAGACTTATTTATTCGGAGTTTTTCAAATTACCACACACTGGTTGTAAATACTAAAAAAAATAATCCCAGTAAATCAGGACAGTATGTGAAACTCAATGCAAAACACAGAAACGAAGCATTCAATAAAGTAGTTCTGAAACATTAGCGTTTGTAGGAATACATGCTTATTGTGAACATGATTAATCGTTGGACCAGGATCACTGTGTTACATCATGTTTGCACCAACACACTACACTATCGGTTAGAGACTAGTCGATCCATTATTAACAGTAGATCATTCTGTTGGCAGTGCGGCAAACTTAGACCTGTTGTTGTCCAGTGGCTTCAGGACAAGGTCTTTCATTGATGCTGCTTTAATCCCCAGCCATTATTGCATTACCTGTTGTTTTTTGTTCACTTAAGTCTCTGGAGCATTTCACACCCTGTCCCAACATTTCCGGAATTGAAGTTTGTATTTAAAAGTGTCTAAGTACTATCATATTTGGGATGAAACCTTTCTACACAACAGCAGCACCACCGCTGCTCCCTGCTAAATGTGTTTTTTAGTTTAATGAAATGGTAGAATAATGCAGAATAACAAACACCTTGGAAATTCACACCAGATTCTTGTCACTGCATTTTATTGAGTTGTTTCTGCTCACGGGAGTTTGCACGGACGAAAGATCTTGCATTATACAGTGTGCACCACACAGGCGTACATTGGTGTATAAACGAACCATACACTACAGATTAGATTGCTGGTTTTTGCTACAGTGTGATATGTTGGATGACTTTTAGTATGCCAAATTACATTCAAGCAAATTCATACACAGCATGGTGTACACATATTTACAAGGGCCTTGTCACAAAATGCATTTTAAGCCCTGTCTGTGCACACTTTAAAGTCTAATCTCTTTATGAAGGGCAATTGTTTAAGATATAGCCTTCACTATGAAGCTTAATTTTAATCATTTCAAACCTCCAAACCGAGTGCATGTTTTATACCTGAAATATATATTTTTAAAATACCTTTTTATTTAAAGTGTCCAGTTGCATTTTTCTCCTCCTCTTGTGCTACTGTGTGACTGATGTGACTGATCAAAGGTCTCATTGTTTTAAGCCTGTCCCTAATTGGCCAAATGCACAGTAGCGGGTGCAGTAAGTTGTTGCAACAGTATGAACTTCATTCAACTTTTACTGTGAGATGTTTGCCACTTCATGCAAGGTGCAGATCGTGCTTTTCAGCTAAATGAAGGATGTGACGAGGCAAACGTATGAGCGGGCGTGCTTCTATTACATTTTGTTCTCTAATGCAGAAGAAGCTGGCCTTCCGTTTTGTAATAGGATTAGAATGACTCAGTCATTGGGAAAGTGAAGTCACTGCTTCTAAAGATCAAAGAAGCTGGTTGAAGTGGTTTAGACCATGTAGGGATCAGTTTATGGATGGGAATAACTGAGGATCCGGAGTGAGGATTGAGATAATCTCATCAGCCACCAGCGTGACCCTCATCAGGAGGAACGGGGAAAAACACTATGGTCCCCATAGCAACCAGCTGAAATGTTTGTGTATTGTGGTTATAGCCAGTTGTGATAGCATCGGTGCTAAAAATAAGCATATCGACATGTCTGGTAAACCTGCCTCTGTTCGGCACACCTTTTAAACTCTGCTCAAACACTAGATTTGTTTGTGCACATTAACACTACTAGATATAAACTGATACGAGTAGCAAGATGTGAATTAGAGAGCCAGCCTTAATTCTACAACCAAAAGAACATTTACATAGATTTGCACAGAGACATACTAATACGATATCAATATTTTAATTGTGCTCTATGTAGGTCTGTAATTCTTTTTTAATTTTTTTTTATTCTTAATGCATGACATTAAATAAGAGTATACTTAAAAGGGGGGTGAAATATTTTAGTAGATCTACAAAAAACAATTTTAAAAAATCTACCGAATGGTCTTTGACCCATTGAAATACATTCCATTGATGTTAACCACTCATCTTGTGTTAAGGACTTGTTTTATAAGTCTGTGTTCGGTCCGTTTCAATTTGTCTCTTCGTGACCATAGTACAAGGCAATGGATTCCCAGAAGACACGAGTGTATTCTGCTAAACCAGTGGAGTTCATTAGAACATGGAAGCATATAATGAACCGAGTAGCAAATACTGTGTCTGACTATGGAGTTTGGTTTGTTCTTTTCTCTTTACTGGCTGCTGAAGTTCGTTCTGGAATTAAGACTGACCGAACAAATTTGTACTGTGCTGGATCACAACCATTTCTGTAACATGCAGTAGTTTTACAGCATGTGGGAAGTTTGTGACCAAAGACCATGGTCACATGATCTTGTGGACTGATCAACACGTAGGACTTCTGTCTTAAGATTAAATAGCACTTACTTTGAATTGTCAAAATCTTTCATATTCAATTGGACTTTTTCTCCTACTGGCTGTAACGTTTCAGCCCTGTCCGTGTCTAGTTGGTGAACATCTACAAACGATTGCAGTTGCTCAGCTATAGCCTTCTGTGATTGGTTAAACTGGTGTCACAAAGCACAGGCATCAGCTTCACCCATCTTCTGATGAGTAATGCACTCCATTTATTTCTGAACCCTATCAGTTGTGATACAGGACTCCTCGTGTTTTTTGTTCTGTTAAATAAAATCCCCATACATATAAATCTATGGTAATGAATTGTACATAATAGTGTACAGTATGTGTTAACAGTGTGCCTAAATGTATTGTCGATTATATTTTCTTATTTTCTTTAACAAATTAAAAAAGAACTGATGCTAAATGTTATCACCAGTTTAAATGACTGAAAGAACTCTAAGAGTTTAGTGTTGCATCATGCTTCAATGATTTTCAAACTGAGTAGCAGAATGAAATATAACACTAATAAAACTTTGACTTACTCACAGCAAAGGACAGTGTCATTTGTAATGTCTTTCTTTACCAAATGTTTTTTTTTAATTATTATTATTGTTGTTTAACAATTTGTTGTTTAAAAATTGTAAATTATTGTTTAACACATTTAAGCAAAGGTAACTTCAAACTTTTTGTAAATTCGTGATTTTCACATTTGTGGTTGTCATGAGTCACATTTCAGACAGGCATGAATCAGGGATAAAGTGTCAAATACATGCTTATTGACTAATGCATTACATGATGATGATGTCACTTGATGGATCATCGATCCATGAAGTATTTCAGCAATGATAGTGGAGTAGTTTACCGTTGCTTTCTCCACCCCTCCCCATTTATCCGGGCTTGGGACCGGTGTGCAGCTGTTTTCAGCTACACTGCTGGGTAAACCTACAGGACGATTCAATGTCTCCTATTAACCTGGTAGTGGGAGGAAACCGGAGTACCCGGGGGAAACCCACACG